>JAPKID020008104.1:0-10039 GCA_026931265.2 Tropidonophis doriae
AGGACTTCAGCTCCCAGACTTCTCCAGCTGAAGTCCTTCAGACTTAAAGTTGCAAAGGTTGGAGACCCCTGCTCTATGGGACTAGATGAGATTCCCAATGCTGTAAAATAATATGACCAGCCAACTAAATGTGTGGGTTTTTTTTAGAATTATATTTGTAGAATTACATTTATAATTACATTTTATATTTATAACTTTATAAACTAAACATTTGTTTTATTTCCTCTATCAATATAAAGGTGAAAGTGGGTGGATGGAGCACAGCAGACTTTCCCAACAGCTTTCATCCAATTCATCCAATTATTGACTGCTTGAAATGGGAGAATGGAATAGAATAACTTTACTATCATTCTGAATGTACAGTAATTAGCATATATTAAAATGAAATTTCGTTGCATGCAGCTCTCAAAAGGTCAGCAGGTTTATGGTCAAAAGGTTTATGTAGGAACACCAGCATTCTATCTAACTTTAAGGACACACCAAAACATATTGGGAGTGGGGAGAAAGCAAGTCATTGCTGGTCCTGCACTACATGGTCATGTGATCATTCCAAAAAGTGCAGCTGGAGAAGCAACTTCTAGATCAGGGATATCAAACTTGCAGGTCAGATGCATCATGAACTGACCATGCCCGTCCCTAGTTTAGCAAGGGAGGAGGTCATGATAGGTCACGTGACAACAATGTGACACTGTGAGTTTGACACCCCTGCTCTTGATGAAGAATTGTGAGACTGATCAGCATATAGTAGTTACCTCTTCCAGACTGAAATAACTTGCTCAGCAGCAATAGCGAGAGAGATAAAAATAATATTCTTCCAAATATTACGAGCTTTGGAAAGGACTGTAAACTGAAGAGTGGCCTTCCCTGAATACTTTTAATTGTTGAGGGGTTTTATACATTCTTGTTACTAATCTGTGTTATATATCTGCCCATACAGTGGGCTTTCTTTTTTCTTTTTCTTTGTTAAACAAATGGCACAAGAGAGTTGCAGTCCCACCACTAACAAGTGTACCTTGCTTTAAGCATTCAATCTAAATGCACCATCTTATTAACTTGCACACTGATACATTAATCACTGAAATCTTAAATTAAAAATATGTTTAAATCAGACATTGGGCAATATATCCAAATTTGCTGCCATGTTCTGTATGCATGTTTTAAGGTATAAAAACCCTAAATATGCATTAACAACTGCAGTGTTACTACTCCTATGAGATCACCCAATTCAGCAACTCTTGGGCTGACTGTCAAAGGACGAAAAGACAGGTGTGAGAGAAGGAGAAATCATACAACCTCAATGTGTTAAGTCACACAGAGCAGCTTCCAGTGACTGAAGGGTGTAACTTCTGCTGAACTAAACAGTAAAGGACCTATTTCCTCTACTCTTCTTATACCTCACTAAATGCAGTTTAAATAATAACACCCAGATATGGCTGTTGTTCAATATAACTCATGCCATTTAGCCCAGCAAACTTTTAAATACCAAAAGGCACTGACTTGTATTCACAAGTTCCCTTCTATTAAAGAAACAATGTTTGCACACCATCAGAAGGGTACTGAGAAAAGAACCACAAATCATATATAGGAAAATGGTCTCATTTCCCTAAATCTCAACATGTGTGTTTAGATGCCAAACCCTATATTTATTCTGTTCACCGAATCTCTCATTTTTCAATATCCATGCAATGTGGCATAGCAGTGCTCAAAACTCCCTTAAAACTTACTTGTTCAAATACTATAATATCTGTTCAAATTACATTTAATTAGATTTAAAGTTAAGTTTGATACAGCAAAATTCAAATACACTAGAAGTATGAGAGATTCACCTTATACAGAATTACTTATACATTTGTTTTCTTCTCTCATTTTAATGTCAGGTGAAGTGACTTAAATGTAAACAGGTTTTCTGCAATATAGAAGCACAGGTATGTAAATCTGGTAGAAGCTGAAGCTGAATGAGCAATCAATTTTAACATGCCATTTATTTTTGCAAATCAAAAGAAAAAAAGGTAAATGTTGAGAGAACAGTATAGTTATTTTATGCTGAACCAGTGCAATTCTTTCAAACACTATAAATGAACAGCACATTGGGCATTTTACTCCAAAAAGTGAGTTGGGCCAGGATAATGCCAAGACACACTTCTTTTCACAATTTCTGCATATAGATAACATGGTTTTTAGGTTACATGATCATTCATTCTCCATGCACACCAAAGGCTTCCACTTCAGACTAAAAGCAGTTTTATTCAAGTTCTACATTAACATCAGTTGCATTGTTGAGAATAAACCAAATTTAAACAATAAAGATGCTTGCTTTCACTAATTACTTCAGATAGTCTGCCTATGTATAAGAACAATGGAAGCTCAAATAAAGTTTTGGCTCATATTCATAATTCTGAACTATGATGAAATTTATATATTAGCCAGCTCAGCTGATTTATGAAGTCTATTTCTGAACTTTAAATTTTTCCAACCATGTACTTTTTCAAAGCAAAAGAAACAGCCAAGAATTAATAACACTCAAGCTCCTTGTCTTCATAAACTAATGCAGTGATGGCTAACCTTTTCCAGACCAAGTGCCCAAAGCACACCCAAACCCCCAAAACTCAATGTGTGCATGGCCCTTCGCATGTGCACCCAGCCACCCTGCATGCGCCCCACCCCCTGTGCATGTGTGGCAGAGACCCAAAGACCAGCAGGAGGCACATGCATATGCGCAGCATAGCTGAGCTGGGGTGATGGCTTGCATGCCTACAGAGAGGGCGCTATGTGCCACCTCTGGCACGCGTGCCATAGGTTCGCCATCAGAGCTAAGGTATCAATAATCTTCAAATACATCTCTGAACTTGTGATTCACATATAGTACATATAGCAGGAGCTGAGTGTTTTGTTTTATAGCTAGACAGCCAGATGCTGTCAAAGTTGCGGTGTCACAGCAGAATCACGTGATATATCGGGACTTCCCCCCCCCCTTCACTAAACTGGGCATGGGCGTGGCTAGCACGTGATGCAGTCCACTGGCCACAAGTTTGACAGCCCAGGTGTAAAGGAAAAAAGGAGGGAGAGTAAGCAAATTAAAATACATATGCATATAAAACAAACACAGCACTGACTAAGCATCTACATTAATACAAGACATATTTAAAAACTGAAATGAACTTGTGTGTATATACTTTATTTTCTTTAGCCTGAGTGTTGCATTTTACTAACATGCTGGACAAAATTGAAATTTTATTTTGGTATAATGATTGATACGCAGCGTATGTTTTGCTACAAAATAACACTGTTAAAAGAATAAAGTTCAGGAAATTGTCAGATAATTTTAAAATTAATTGGTTAGTATATGAACCAGTTTAGAGGACTGATTAAGGCTAGAAACCAAGAGATTATGAGTTCTAGTCCTGCCTTGGGCACAAAGCCAGTTGGATGACCTTAAGCCAGTCAGTCTCTCTCAGCCCTAGGAAGGAGGTAACCACACTTGAGAAACCTTGCCAAGAAAACTGCAGGGACTTGTTCTTGCAGTTTTCAGGAATCACATACAACTGAATGGGGGTGGGGTAGGGAAATGGTTAGTAAGCAGTGTAGCATGTGGTTTTCCTTCATTGAAACAGAGTAGAAAAACAAACTTCAACTGATTTTGCTATAGATTCACATATAGATTTCAACAAATCATTATTTGTTTTATACAATGAGAGATCATAAGTAAAAATGACTACATTGAAACTATTAGTCACTATTTATTATCCAGAAAAGGAGTCGATTGGAGATTAAAACCTTCTCTGTGATCTCACATTTAGCTTTGTTCACAGAACATGCTAGTAATAGTTCATACAACATGCTAAAACAAAAAGCACGATGATGGTTTTAAACAACAAGATAAAGTGATGTTTGCTTCTGTCTTAGCCACCGAAGGTCATTATTCATTGTTTATGTTTTCTGTGCTACGCAAACATAGCCAATTAAATTTAGAACAGGAAAGCAAATTAAATTCACCTCCCAAATGTGACGTCTGTGTAGATCAAACCATGAGTTCTGACTTTCAGGTGGATTTCCCCATTTTTCTGAATAGTCAATAAATATTTTATTACCAGGAGTTCCCTACTACCACCATGGCTGACAACATCCTGTTTCTTGTGATGGGAATGGAATCCAAGAAAAGCCCAACGGCACAATCAGTGAGAGCTTCAAGGTATTTTTCAGAATCAGATTGAAGATTCATGTCTTAAATGAAGCCATTGCAAAAATTATTCTCTTTAAAAAATTAGGGAATTTTTCATGACCAGTTTTTTTTTTAGCAGCAATCTGTCTAGGAGCTATAGATCTTTTACTGGGAGGACATCGCAATCTCTATCTCTGTCAAACTATCTGCGCAGCTATAAACTGATAAATGACAGAGTCGGAAGTGAGCAGTGTCTAAAATCAAATAAGTTAAATTAAGTTAAAGAACGATACAAAAAAATAAAAACTCTCTTAACATTAAACACCATAGGGTCCTTATCACAAAATTACAAGTGCCAGGCTCTTGACCCCTTCCCTCCTTAGGTTTTTTTTTGGGGGGGGGGGGAGAGATCTTATTTATTCTGCTGTTTCCACATCCAAAGGCTGATTCCGGCATTCTCTCCCGTTCTTTAAATTCTTAATTTCTCTTTTTAAAGGCATGAATTCTCTTTTGAGAAACTCAACTACATTGAACCACAACTTTCCCAGTCTACCCATTCTAGGCTTTAGACACAAGGTAATTAGTACTTACACTGTCTTAATCTATTAACAATCAACATATTCAGAAATGCAGTTTCTTTCTTCAGGAACAAAGTAAAGGTATCCTTACTTAACTACAGTAACTGGGACCAGAATTTCCATCACTAAGTAATGCAGTCATAAAATGGGACATCACGTGATCACATTTCGTAACAATGGCAATTCTAATTGTAAAAACTATAGATGGTACATCATTGAAAAGTCACTTGGTCTTCTTGCTAGCACTGTTTCTAAGCTTATTTTTACCCATCATTTTAAAATCAGTTTCAAGTACCCAAGAAAAAGGGTTTCAAGACATCATCAGAGACTGGCATAAAAAACTGAGCATCATCCACACATTGATTTGCCTTACATGAGCTGCATTTAAATATCCATTTTAAAATATGCATGATTTAAATGGATTAAATTGAATGACATTTCAGTCACATCCAATTAATCACAAAGAGATACCTGTTTAAACTTCAACTGATTCATAATATATAAATCTGCTCAACACTGATTTACAAAACATCTTCAGATTATGGTTTGTGTCAGGGATCTAGCTGTAAGACTTGCACACCCTTTCTTTACTTTGTTCAAACTTTTTTTTCCTAATCTTCAAAACATCACTGGAGGCTTTCATGAAGAGACAGGCTAGCCACTTATCAGAAATGGTATATAGGCCAGGGTTTCCTGCATGAGCAAGGGCTAGACTAGATGACCTCCATGGTCCCTTCCGTTATTCTGTATAAGATTAGGAGATTTGGTTAAGAATATGTAAGACCCATTTGTTCAGATCAAAAGCCTATTTAGTTTGGCATTCCTTTCCCACACAAATCAATAAATGCCTGCAGGAAACTTACAAAGAAAACATTAAGTGCAGCAGCACCTTCTGCTTATAATCTCCAACAACTGATATTATGATGCATACCAACTCTAATAATGGAAGCAATACATACCTGTTAAGACTAGCAGACCCTTATTCTGATGATAATTTTTAAAACTAAGCAGTCATTTGGCAGTTGAGTCCTGAAATAGCACGCATTATGTATTATCAACAACACCAATATGCATCATTTTACTGATACATCCAGCAGAGGTTCCAAACAATGGAACCCTAGATTTTTCTCATATCTCCTTCTCCTTAAGTTCTAAATCTCTTATCTATCTAGATCAGGGCTGTCAAACTCCTGGCCCACAGGCCAGATTCGTCACATACTGGCCACACCTGGTTTAGCGGAAGGGGGGGAAAGTCCTGATACATCACATGATGCACGATATGAGTTTGACACCCCTGATCTAGATGGTGAGAATTCCATCAGAACACGCTGGAAGACCACAAGAGGAAGGACAGTTGGTGAAAACTCATTTCTATAAGAAACGCAGTTTCAAATCCTGCTAATTGAGCATTTCCCAAGTATCAAGGTTCTATTTAAAATCATTAGGTATCAATTGTGTGTGTGTGTGCGTGTGTGTGTTTTAAATGTACAATATAAAGAAAAACAAAAAGAGATTCAAACTTTTATAATTGAGATGTTTTCCTGGCTATTTAAAAAAAGTTAGAGTCTTGATTTAAATTACTCTATAAAACAGAAAAATATTAGATATTACCAATTAGGACCATTGTTAAAAATCCTGTATGAAAGTTTAATCACTGCAATAGGTTTGCCTTGAGAGAAATATAGATGTTTACCACACAATTTTCTGTAAGTAGATATTGCTAAGACAAGCAGTCTTAAGATTTACGACCACAATTGAGCCCAACATTTCTGTTGTTAAGCGAGATGGTTAAGTGAATTGTCCCATTTAAATATGTCTTAAATATGAGATGAAGCGCCTGAATTTTGATCATGTGACCATGTGAAAAACAGTCATGTCATTTTTTCAGTGCTCTTGTAATTTTGAAAGGTCACTAAATGAACTGTTGTAAATCAAGGACTACCTGTAGTTAGGGTCAGTATAAGATATACAAATATTCTGGAAAAACAGAATCCATTTTTCTTACTCTCCACCTAAAAAAAGTATACATTGTAACATTGCATATAAATAAATGTGACTACACTTTGATAAAGAAGCACAAACTAATTGGGAAAAATATTAATTTATTACACTGATGAGCTGCCCAATTTCCAAATAAAATAAAGATGAAAATGAGTTTTTAGGATTGTAAAATTCTTCTGCCAAACACTCTAGAAAGAAAGAAAATTATATACTAACTATATATTGTTTTAACTAAAACAAATAGTTAGGACTAAAAATTTCTTACTTAAAAGCCAAGATGAATTTCTCCACTTGGCTGCATTTAGTGTATATTTTATGGACAAGCATTTTTGTCAAGGAAATTCATTCTTTGATTGCTCAAAATATACATTAACTGAATCGCTAACCAAATTTAGAAACTGTACACCCAGTTTATACTGGATACATTGATGCAAACCAAAATGACTTTGGCCTATGCAGCAATACAAAGCAGTTACTCACTTTGTTTTCATAACAGATTTTTTTTCTTTCTGTGTTTTTCCCAAATGCAGGGTCCACTTTTAATAAATAAAACATTTGAATTAGGTGTCAGAGAACAATGCCCATTTGGGGTTATTTTGATGTATGTATGACACGGCAAAGATGAGAAACAATCCTTTAGGTTTAACACTGGACCTCAGAACTTTTAAGATTTAAATAATTGTTAAGTTTAAGTTTTAAGAAAAGCAGATTCTGGCTGAACATTAAAAAAAAGTTACTGACAGTAAAACTGATCTGACAGTGGAACTGATCTCCCAGAGAGATGGTGAGCTGTTCTTCATTGAACACATTCAATTAGAGGCTAAACAACCATCCCTTTGGGATATTTTCATTTGGATTTTGCACTGACGAAAGAGATGGACATATTGGCCTAACTCTATGATTCTCTCTAAGGAACATTTTAAAACCACAATAACCACCTTTTTCTTAACACTGGAACAAACTGGTAGATCAATTAACTTAAAACTCTACTGGAAAATTGAGCCTTTTTTCCATAATTATCAGGTATGTGAACTATTTCTTTTATTTACAATTAAAGCTGCACACATATGCTATTGTATATCTAAAACAAGCCAAATCTCCAAACAAAACACAATGGCCTTTGGGAAAACTGGTTAGAGCTCTCCTATTAAATAGCAATTCTGGAAAGTAAAGATATTTTAAGAAAAGGGGGAATCCCAGTAATAACTACTTTAAGAGAATGCATTATTAGCCACAAGTATATTTTTCCAACTAATTGAAAAATTACAACAATTAACATTCATTAGTGTGTCAAAACTTCAGTTTGCTGAGGACTGCTAAACTGAAGACAAACACTAGGCTATTTGAGAGGTTCTTATGTATAAAAATATTTTCCTGCAAGTAATAGTACAATATGGAAGCAAAAAAGACAGTTAACTCCCTTTTTGTAGCAGCCTCTGAAATACTGTATAATTGTCAGAATCTACTAGAGTTGGGCCACTTACACACAGACAATCTATTTTTATAAAAAAGCAAGGAGAAAGATGATAAAGATAAAATCTGACAATGGCTTACAACTGAAACATTAAACAAAAAGAAACTGAAGGCTTGATTTTGGTTGCTTGAGAGCAAGCTGTTTGAACTAATGCAGTCAAGGGCAGAATTGGGGGAAAAACTCAAATTATTTAAAGTGCAGATTGTGCAAAGAAAAACAGTAGATCATATACTTAAGTTCCTGCAAGAAGATTGCACTAATTGAATATAAACAATGTAACACAGTCACCCTAATTATTCACTAGAAAAACATCTATTAAAAAATAATATAGCGGTAATAAAACATTGGTGCTCAAGAACAAGCACATTAAAATATTGTGGGATTTCTGAATACAAACTGATAAAGTCTTGGGTCATAACCACACCAGATTTAACTGCAGTTGAAAAGAAAATGTGGGTAACTGATGTGGCACTAAGAGGAGATAGCAGAATAGAAGACAAAAAATTGGAGAATATCACAAAGCATCAAGATTTAAAAATCAAAATTGAAAAATTATGGCACAAAGCAGCTGTGGTGGTCCTAATGGTTATTGGCACAGGGTCCCATACCCAAAAATCTTGGACAGTACTTAAGAGTATCTGCACACTGAAAAAAATTCCACCTATGAATTGCAAAAGGTCACACTGTTTGATCTGTTTATACATTACAACATCCTAGGTTCTTGAGAAGGAATTGATGCTTATAAAGGCCAGCATTAGATAAAGAACTGGCAGCTGCGACTTCAAATTGTTGTGAACAGATAATAAAAACTTTTAACACAGTGGAACAGCATCTCCCTATTCCAGGTCCTTGGGCACATCTCAAAAGGTGGATAAAAACACCAAATCCAGTCTAAACATCTGGCTGACTATGTGACAAACTATAATATCATAACACTCTTTTTGTGGTAACGCTGGGGATTGCTACAAGAACACAAGAGACTTTATAAACAAAATGGAATACAAAACAAAGTGTAGCACATGGAATACCAGCAACAAAATAAAAAGAAAAGCACCCTAAATCCTTATTGATGTATTTAGACCCCATAAAGAAACACACTGTTCTGGCTTCTTTCCTCAAATCTTCCTGTACCTCTTGCATCAGTGCAAATGTTCACAATAAGAACACACACAGAGTAGCGTGTTAAGGAGGGAGACGGGACTCTTTATTTATACATCCAAGATTAATGACCTAACAGACCGGGCCACATACTAGCCAAGCACATTTCAGCGAAATCAAGCCAGAAACTCCTTCTTAAAATGTGAATGAAATGACTAGGAACGGCATATGGAAATGTACGTGATTGTCTGATCGCTCCCTCTAGTCAAGGAAGGGAACAAATGCTCACTGTAGTTTTGTCTGGGTAAACCCCCCAGACAGACAAACTCTTTCCCAGAAGCTCTCCCCTGTGCTTTTCTTTTGGGCTCACCCGGGCCATTCACATCCATGCTGCTGTCCCTGGGAGCTGTGGGCTGGGTCGTGCATACGTGCACGGGACCGGAGGAGCAGGGCTGAGCACAACACACACACCCCCATCATGTACCTCCCCCATGGCCCTCTGCGTGCCTGGAGAGGAGGAAATCCTGCCAGAGGTTGCCAGACACAGAGAGGAATGACCCAGACCCCCAGCAGATGTGACCTGTTCCCATCCCGCAGAGGCATACAGGGCTGTGCCATGCATGTGAGCACTCGCGTGATGCCAGCGGAAGAGTAGAGGTGTTCATGCGTGTGGGTATGTCAGATCAAGTCCTGAGAGCGCTTGTTTGGGGTGGAAGAGCCTGAGCCACA
>JAPKID020008105.1:0-10039 GCA_026931265.2 Tropidonophis doriae
ATCTTATATGGGTACGGATAGCACATTTGTTGTATGGAATACATTTAAAATATTGATTTGGGGAACGGGGAGGGGGGAAAAAAGGGGGAAAATTTCTTTTTTGTATGAAGAATTGATATGTGTATTATGTTTGATTGAATAAAAACTTTTTTTACAAAAAAAAAAAGAAAACATCAAGCTATTTTTCCTTCTTATGATTAATATTAAAATAATAAATGAATTACTCATATCATCCTTAACTATCAGTGCTCATCTGATGAGAACTTCTGAGTTATTTAGATGAACTGCCAGAGGGATGGATTTTCAGAGTGAGGGATTGCCAAAGGATATCTTGATCTCAGCTCTTTCTTCATTGTCTGGTACATAAACAGCATGTGGTACATATGCAGTAGTTGATTTTTACACACTGGACAGAATAATTAATGCATGTGCTAGGTAAGCAAAAGTACCCAGTTCCATTATTTTTTTAAAAAATAGTTCCTGCTTACTATGAACTGATGGTACTGTTTCTGTTATAAGGATTAGAAAGTATTGCGCTGCTTTTTAACATTTGAGCCTTGAATTGAATGAAACAGTAGGATGGTCATGTATCTGACAAAATCTTGAATAAGATAATCAGGCAAAGGATTTATGAGCATCTAGAAATAAACAAGGTGATTTTTAGAAGACAGCTTTCATTTGTTAAAAACAGATCATACTGGACAAACCTTATTGCCATTTTTGATAAAGTAATTACCATAGTTTTCGGAGTACAAGATGCACGTTCCCCCCCCCCCCAAAAAAGAGGGTGAAAATCTGGGTGCGTCTTATATTCTGAATGCAAAAATGGGGTGTGCATTCCTCCTGGCCAGATCCATCTCTTGGGCCAGAGCAGAAGCTAACTGTCCTCCGCCTGGCAAAGCAGGAACCATCAAGCGTTGAGCCACCTTGCCTTACGCCTCCTGTGCTTCTCCAGATGACCCAGGCGGAGGGTGTTCTAAGCTGGCCCTGGAGATGGATCTGGCCAGGAGGAAAGAGAAGGAGGAGGGAGTGCTCTTTTTCCTCTCCATTCCAAAAATGGGGCGTGCAGAATCGGTCTCTGACCAAGGTAGCAAAGGTGCAGGAGCTTGCTGGGAATGGGAGATGGACCAAGAGAAACACACGCCCCATTTTTGCAGTTGGGGAGGAAAAAGAGCACTTCAAGCAATGGGAGATCGCAGATCCGCTCCCCGGGCCAGGAGCAGAAGCCAACTGGCCTCTGCCTGGGTTGTTTGGAGAAAGGGCAGGTGAAGCGGCCATTGCATGAGTGGTGTAAGGAAAGGCACCTTGCTACTCTGCCTGCCCCTTCTCCAGACGACCAGAGCTTCTGCTACTGGCCCGGAGGGCAGCTCTGAACGCATGCTGTGTTTTTGCAATCGGGGAGGTAAAAGAGCATTTCAGGTGACAGGAAGTTTCAGGCTGCGGGGATCGTGGAACAGAAACTGAAATGCTCTTTTTCCTCCCTGATTGCAAAAACATGGTGTGCGTTCCTCCAAGCGTTTCATGTGCGTGGAGGTTCCAGGCTGTGGGGACTGCAGTGCAGCCTGAAATGGCTTGCTGCCTGAAATGCTCTTTTTCCTCCCCAATTGCACAAATGGGGTGTGCATTCCTCCTGGCCAGATTCATCTTCCGGGCCAGGAGCAGAAGTGACCGCCCTCCGCCTGGGTCATCTGGAGAAGGGGCAGGCAGAGCAGCGAGCCACCTTGCCTTACTCCTCTCACCCGCTTCATCTACCCCTTCTCAGACGACCCAGGTAGAGGCCGATCTTCTTCTGCTTCTGGCCTGGAAGATGAATCTGGCCAGGAAGAATGCATGCCCCATTTTTGCAATTTGCAATTTTGCACCTGTGTTGCCCCGGGTAGGCCTGGGGGGAGGGGGAATCCCTTGTCTCCAGCAGAGGAAGGCGAGCCAGGGAGAGTACCAAACCGCTGTCCTCCAGAGGAGCCTTGCCATCCCTCTCAGGGCACACAGAGGACCCCTAGACAGTGGTATAAGATGTCCAGAGCCCTAGGATGTGGAGGGAAAGCACCCAGCCTGGCTCTCAAGCTCCCAGGGTAATGGGACCCCACAGCTAGTCCAGCCCTGCTTCCCCTAGGAATATACCTACCTCCCCCTGGCTATACCTTCCCCCTGGCTATACCTGCCTTCCCCTCAAGACTGCTGCCACTTAGCAATATAAATTTTGAACTCAATTGTGGTTGTAACTCAAGGACTTCCTGTACACATATATTGAGGTTTGTTGGAAATGAATAGGAAGCTCATATATAAGTTTTTGTATTTTTCCAAATTTCATTTTTATATCTGAAGGTGAATTTGTGTTAAAGTTTAGCCATCAAGTAGAGTGCTGAGTACTATTTAGCTGTGTTATTGAATGTTTCTGCTGCCAGTCCCTAGACTCTTCCCCAAGGCTTGTGTCTGCTTTGCTGCTTCCATTGAGAGCTCAAGACATTTTCTTCATTCCTATTAAATGTTGATATTGTCCACATCTATTTCCTACATGCTTTTAGGAATTTTTTTCTGTTACATGCCTGGGTAGCTATGATTAAAATACCTTAGAATCAATGTATTCAATTTAGCTTTCAAAGTTGATAGGCATTTGACAACTAATTGTTCCTTATTAAATCTGATCCAGAGGCCATCAGCACATTTTGTAGCTTTGAATTTCATACCTTAGGTGATATCCATCTTTCCTGCCTCCGTTCTGTATATTCAAGTTTTATGGGGTTTAGGGTTTTTTAGGGTTTTAGAATGTTGGGTTTTAGCACAGGGCTACGGTAGTTTAATTAGATTTTAGTTATTTATATTGTTTTATGTTTGTGTATTTTTACAATTCCCTGTGCACCGCCCCGAGTCCCTTCGGGGAGAGGGAGCGGTATACAAATATAAATTTGATTGATTGATTGATTGAAGGACATTGGGAGTGTATTCTAGTCCAAATTCTACTCAAGCAGAGACCCTATGCCATTCTAGATAAAGGATTAAATTAAATTAAGAATTAAGTTAAAAGTTAAGATGATACGAAAAGGATGAGCAGAGTAAAAACAAAGTCTGAAGAGGAACAATTAGTAGATTACAGAGGTCTTACAGAAGAGAGAGAGAAGGGAAGGTATTATAGCAGTGTTCAAATATCTAAAGTTGTCTCATAGAACAGGAAATGCACTTACCGCGACCATCTCGGAAAACCACCTCTTTTTCATCTGTAATCCACCTGTAACACGGAAACTCCAGGTAATCACCAACTGGTGTTTTCACAGTAATATATTTAAGGTACCAATCATCAGGAAACCAGTACTTCCGCTTTTCAATTTTTATCAGTTGGATTTCCTCCAAGTCCTCTGTCACTGTAACTTCATAAGTATCAGTCTGGGAAGATGGAAAAAAAGACTGTGATCTGCTGGTCAACCTAAATGCAGCCACCTGCAAATAATTTAACTTCACATTTTCAGGAGTGTTTATTTCAAACTAACAAGACTTTGGACAATGTGCTTTTAAGCAGGCTTTGTCACCATTGCCCTTGCTGTATTGTGAAACATGTCCAAAACAACTGAATGTGAATCATGTCTAAAACAAGTCAGTTCATGTCTGTTTCCATCATGGCAGCAGAACTGTATTTCCCAACTAGGGCAATATTTAGATGTGTAAGACTACAGCTCAAACTCTACATATGTAATTTCCCAGTTTGGGAAATGCTGCACTAGACCAATCTTAACTTGTTTCTGGCTTTATGCATGCTACAGGACACACAATGGATTTGGTATTCTGTTGTACTACTGCTGAGAATCTATAGGCAGGAATGCTCTATGTAATTCCATTGTAACTGATGTTACAATATTATTTCAAATCTTATACTATTCACGTTGCTAATTTTAACCTCTTTTCTGTATATGTGTCGCCTGAACAAGCCTTTTAGCATTTTTTAATTTAATACTGTCTTTTAATCAATTGTTTTGTCTACATATATTTTTATAACTAACCAGACATTATCAATTTAATTTTGTATATTTGAATACTAATTCTCTTGTGCTGGTTAATGACTGTAATAAAGTTATCTCTCTCTGTAACTGATATAATGTCTTAGTTTTAAATTGGAAGCTAGTGTAGTCTTTAGCCCTGGTACAGGATTTGTTGAAAGTATTAGACCCAGGCATGTTAGATCTAGTTGGTGTCCTATATATGCTCATCTTGCTTGTGATGTTACTAAAACTCTCATTTATGGAATATTCCTTGAAATTACATCATGCTGATTGTTGTTTTTCATTGCTCAGTGATAAAGGGAAATATTTAACTTAACTGAAATGGGGAAGTAGAATATCTTACAACAGAAAATATTTTTATAACAAGAACAGGAACAGGAACAGAAGCATTCAAATTGAGTTTATGTGTATCACATTAGCTGTAAAAGAATAGCCAATATAATCATTTTGCAAGAAAAATATATGGCAGTGCTCTTTATCATAAAAACTGTAGGACTATAATATATATCATATAATATGATCAGTACAGAATCTTACATTAACTTGATTTTCACTGGATAGATCAACCCCCTTCCTGTCTCATGTGTACCTGTTAAAGAAGCCTACATGACATGTTTGCATAATATTTGGATATTTATAGTAAATATGAAAATTAAGGACCATTACAATTTAAATAAATTTCACAAATAAAAACAAGGCAAGTGTGACTAACAAGGCTTAATTTACACATATGTGACAGACTAATGACTGTGAGATTGGAAACACAATTGATGTGGGACTGGGGGAATAGGAGAATCTGCTTGCAGCAGTTTAAAACTTCTACATTTCTATATTTAAAATTAAGCATACACTATGCAGAGAAACTACAAAGAGATTAGATAAATTTTGCTCCTCTATATCATAATAAACCATTGTTCCTAGTCCCTTTTTATATAAAATGTGAATATTTTTCAACTCCTCCATTCTGTTTTCCCCCTCTTGTCTTCTCATAATTTCTGCCAAAAACTGTAGCTGAATTTAGTACCCTTTCAGTTCTAAGATTAAAATATGAACAATGTGCCTCTAAGTCCTTCCTTCAATAATGAAGGAGCTCACATAAACAAAAGTACCTTTTCATATTTAATTGCAGGCTAGGGTTGATTCAAAAATGCAAAATGCAAACCCTATGTTATTAAATACTGAAAATAAAATTAAAATCACATATGGATTTTTAGCTTTACTTTTTATATGCATGTGTATCAGTTTATTGGATGGTGAGATTTGAAAGGCAGAAAATACCATGGTGAAACTTAGAAAAGAAAGGTAGTTTTTTTTTTTTAAAAGTCAATTCATTGGGGTGCGGAGGGAGTTCTCAGAATGATGCAAGCAGTGTTGTAGCATTGTAGCCTACAGACATTGCTGACATAAACAGCATTTCTTTGATATTAGTCTTCATAGTGTTAGAAAAAAAAATTTCTGTTAGAAAAAGTTACTGAGATTTTCCACACTCCTTGGCAACTAGTATAAATTTGCCTTCAATGACGCTCATGCACATAGATATTTAATGATTGCATTTGTAATCAGGATATAAGTGTATGCTGCACAATTTTCATATATGATTATTTAGATCCACAATGGAGTAGAAAATGTGTACCAGAATGTCAATAGGATTTTGATTATCTGTCAAGCTCCTTGTATTCTGGTCTCCCAAATCAGAAAACGCTAATATATTCAGGAAAACATTCTAGCAGGTTAGCAATTATCTGATTTTGTAATGAGAGTAGTCATGCTGTTGCTCCAAATTGGCTGTAGAACCAAGACAGCCCCTGAAATCTAGGCCTAAATTTTTCAAGGACCCCAAGTTGTTTCAACTCTGAAGGATAGAGGAAAATATAAACGAGTGTAGTATTAGCAGTTTTTGATTGACATTACTGGATAATAAATAAACTAATAAACATGCTTCATTCTGTTTCTAGTTCTACTTTAACTCCAGCTCTTTTCAAATTCCAGAACACAGCTAATGACTGACCAATTCTGCTTTGCCTCCAGTCTATAAATTGTCTTCATGTTTTGGAGCCTGAGGCTTTGCCAGATCTAGCTTCTGATGCTCAATAAGAATCAAACCTATGAAGTAAATATTCATTCAGATGTTCCTTGCCTCTAGCTTCCATACAATATTTGGAATACAAATCATCATAAGCCAGACATTCAACTACAGATTTAAATTACTTCAGTGGAAGAAAAAGTTATAATAATGGAGCAAACATAACATATATATAAGAGAGACTAAACACACAGTGGGATGAAATAAATTATAAAGAATCATGAAGGCAATATTAATTGGTAGGGTGGATGTGTATCTTTCCAATGAGGCCACGGCAGGTAGAGCCTCATGAGCTGACCCCAGAGTTGAGGCCATGGCAGGTAGGGTGACAAAGCAAGGCAGACAGAGCCACAAGCATACATGATAGGGCCAAGATTTTCATGAGAAAAAACCTGATTTTTGTCTTTTCCATCCCAAAATGAAAAGTGAAATATTACAGCGATCAAGGGTCTAGCAAAAGGGGACTTGAGTAATTAATACATATCCTGAAAATACCAAACACAAAATAATAAAGTAAAAAGTACAAATCTTCCAGTGCTTTCAGCAGTGTTTTGAGCAATTGAAATCCCATGTTGCACTGCATTTAAGAAGTGGACAATGTTACCAAGAGTTAATACAAAACTAAACATCAAAATAATTGTTTCCTAAGTAATTATACCAGAGATACATTGTACATTTAGCTTCTAATTATAATCAATAATGTGTTTGTTACTTTTTATAAATATGTTTATATAACTACATGCAATTGATTCATATTTGCCTTATTCATGATTCATATTTATGACAGAAGCCATTTTCACTTACCCGTTTCCCCAAACATAAGACAGGGTCTTATTTTCTTTTAACTCCCCCCCCCCCAAATAAGCACTTGGCCTTATTTTCAGGGAGGTCTTATTATCTTTTGAGGTGCAAGAGACAGCGAGTGTGGTCACCTCATGGCTGCTGCTGTGTTGCAAATTTTTTCAGGAGGGCTTATTTGGGGGGGGAGGGCTTATTTTAAGCCCATGCACTCAAAAGCTCAATTGGGCTCAATATCCTGGAAGGTCTTATTTTTGTGGAAACAGGATAGCAACCACGGTACAACCTCAACAACTGCAATGATTCACGTAACAACTATGGCAAGAAAGTTGTAAACTATCTCGCTTCGCAACCGAAAGCTCAAATGTGGTCGTAAATCATAGGCACTATATATATAGGCACTATATTTACAACAAAAATACATACATAGTCTCTTGTTGGAGGAAAAAGCCAACCATATAGAAATGATAGTTATATACACACTCAGTTATGAATCTGCCAAATAGAATCATGTCTATTGAACTGCCCAAAAGATAAGCAAGAATAAGCATTTAGAAATATTAAATGTTTCAACCTATAATAATCTCTTCTTCATTTCTTTCTAGAATGTCAGATACAGTTGAGGGTAAAGAAACAAAAGTAGAAATTAGTTCTAAACCTCTCTGCCACTCTAACAACCCTAGAAGATACAGAAAAGTATGACTAAATGCTCCTTGCCAAAACAATTTTCTTTTCTTAATTGCTCCTCCCCTCCTAAAGGCTTAGCACATATATAGGGCCATACAAAGCAAAGGATGTCAGCAAAGAGTATCCGGCATTATTTTATTTTGTTCAAAAATTTGAACAAAATAGTTTTTAAAAAAATCTCTTTTGAATTTTGGACCTAATTAGAACTGTAATTAGAACCCTTTGGGCCTAATTAGAACTCTTAGAATAAGAAACAAACGCCTGGATATTCTTAGAGGAACCTCTCCTTAGAGGAACTCCCTTCCCCAATTTCTTGCATAATATGCTACAGAGGAGTTTATCAAGTAGTTCTTACAAATACCATTTTGCACACCTTCACAATCCTGATGCAGCAAACCAGAGATTTCTGATGAACTACACTGAAATAAGTATGAATACTGATTTCTCCCTTCTAGATAGTGCAGTACTGTATGGCCATTTTCGCCCTATACGGTCCGAAAAACAAACCGTAACAAGCAAACGGAAGCAGGATCCTTTCATGCAAAATAGCTCTCATATCATGCAACAGAAAATTACTAAGCAGCTGCATTTCCGCATCATAATTCAGAAGGTATATTATACTTTCCGCTTTCCATGATAAGGCAAATTAGGATTCAAAATTGTTGCTTGCTATTCAGGAGACCAAGTTCTGTTGTACTGCGGTAGAATGCAAACATCCCTCGATAACTTAGAAGAAGAGATGTAAGAATGCAAATAGGAAGCCAATATCGATGAGTAACTACTGAGGGACAAGGAAATAAATAAATGACTTTTTGTTGCTGTAAAACTTAATATCAAATAACTTGTGCTGAGAGAGAAGCGATCGTACATCTCTCGAGTGATATTCCACAGCCCGCCCACCACCTCACTCACAGCACCGCGCTCGAAGTCATTATAGAAGGGCTTGTCAAGCAGATGTCTCTCGCTCGTGCCGGCTAAGCCCACCAAGGTAAGGTAGATATAGTCGTCTGTCCCTGCGAACCATTGATTTCCCGTCGCCACTGTCACTAAGTAGGTTGGCATGACTAGAGCTCAGTAGTAGTGCTTCACTCTGCTAATAAATTCACAATTTATGGAAGGCTGGTAGTAATTCTATGGGCGGAACAAATTGGCAGTCATAACCAGCCATGTCGCTTTTCCCGCCCTTGAGGGGAAGTTGGAGTAATGATTGACAAGGCGTAAAGAGTCAATATTCTCATTTCTGAAATGAAATCTCGAAGTCTGAAGTACCTCTAAATGATATTTATTTTGACAGTATTGTAGAAAACGTATACCATGGAAGAGATGGAATTTGCAGCAAAATACAATATGTCTAAACGTTTCTGCCTGCCTAAATCATGCTTAAGTAGTAGGGAGCTAAATCATATTTAATCTTCGTTAAATCTTCGTTTTGTATCCTTGATATCCCCTTTTCAACTTTTTCCTATTTGACTACACACTCTCTAGCTTTACAAGTTTTTCAGTTGTAAAAATAACCAAAAATGCTAATATTTTCTTTTATCTGTAATCAAGTTTTGGATAAAATATCACTTGCTGCTTTTATTTTAATTTTTATTAGTTTTAGAGCTTGAAAATTGCTTTTGTTTGCTATTAGGCAAAGTTATTTTAAAATAACTTTGACAACCAATTTAACTGCAGGAAGACAATAGAAGCAAATTAAATTAATACTTGCAAATAAAGTTGTATTTTAAAATGTTTTAACTGTAGGCTATGGCTCTTCTATGGTGAGTGTGACTATGGTATCTCTAAATACCTAAAGGTTCAGTGAATAAAAACTAAATATTATAATCATAGACCAGCTTATAAACAAAACAAAGTGTGAAATTGCGAATACCACAACAAAAGTATTCTAAAAGTAGCGGGATGAACATGTGTGATATTTACAATAAAACTTAACCACTTAAATCACGCTAATGATAATTATTGCAACTGTAAAGGCTCTGGAAATTTGAGTGCTCTAGATGATGTATTTACTAAATGCAACTGGCTATTTTTGTAGTAGTGATAATATGAAAGAACATGAGAGTATTTCAGAGATTCCTCCACTAGAAGAACAGTCTTTTTTCAAATTGAATGCCCTATTGTTTCTCTTTAAAAAAAATTAATATTGGAAAATATGGCTGGTTAATCAACTGGACTAGGCCACAATGTCATACAAATATGCTCATTATTGTGGCTTATATTGCTAAGAATCTTTCATAAATACATGAAAAATATAATAGATGTCTTTAATGTCTCATGAGTACTGTACTACTTATTGGTATTTTAAAATAAGGCAACAGCTTGAATGCATGAACCTATATATAATTATGAAATTATTTAATATAAAAATTAAATAATAGTAATATATATTATGTATATATTATATATATATATTGCTGGTATTGCTTGGTTTGGGTATTTTCCCGTGTATATAGTATGGAATTTTTTTTGCAATGTT
>JAPKID020008106.1:0-10039 GCA_026931265.2 Tropidonophis doriae
ATGTAACACAATAATGAAACATTTATGTCACAAATGTAGTGTAATAAATGTATTATGTGTGTGTATGCGCACACACTCACACACGCACACACACGTTGACACACACACACACACACACATTTAATAAAGAATTATAGCATTGGAAGAGATAGTTTAAGCCATTGAGTTCAACTCTAGTCTCTGTGCAAAAATACAAATTAAAATGTCCCAGACAGATGATGGCTATCCAGCTGCTTCTTCCACACCCCCAATGAAAAGAAACACACCAACTTTCTGAACAATTTCTTCTACTCTGCTTATTCAGAGATCAAAATTTTCTTCTAACTTTCATCCAGGATTGGCTTTTTTATAAGGACAATCCCTGCACTCTAAAATGAGAACAGGTCTGGACTTTCTTTTACTCTTCCAGATATTGGAAGAAGGCTATTCACATCTCCACAGTCATTTTTTCCAAGGTTAGACATGCCAAGCTCATTTAATCTTTTTTCACAAGTTTATGTTTCTACTCTTCAGATCATCCTTACGGGCTTTCTTTGAACCAATTTCTCTAAATCCTTCTTGAAGTGTGATGACTGAAACTGGACACAGTACTCAGGATGCAGTTTAAATAAAACAGACCTAGAATAATCACTGTTCATGATTAAAACAAGTTTAATGCTGTTGATTGCATTTGCATTTTTTGCAACCATATGTCACTGTTGGCCAATGGAACAATGCAATCAACCCCTCTGAGTCATTCAAAAAATGTAATGCCTAAAACAGGAGCAATATTGAAGGTCGGAGACTGACCAGTGCAGCATTTTAATGGAGATAAGATTTCCTGTGATTTTTACAACTGCTTGATTAAGGGCATTACCCCTCTGTGAATACTCAATATACTCATTGGTTAGTTCTGACCCAGCACTAGTATTCTGTCTTTCTTAATGAATTGCCTCGGCAACAGAGAGACCTCTTTTCCCCCAGATCAATTTGTAGTTCATTCTCCAGAGCTGTATATCAAGTGCTGTTCTTATGACAATAACTGATTGTTTCTTCATAGCTCCTGTAAAAGAAAATAAGGTGACATCAAGAGGACAGCAAACCTCTCCACCCTATGTAACAAAGACAAGCCTCGTTTTCTTGAAGGAGTGCTGTGGCTTCACCTGCTCAATCATGTAGGCTGGAGCTAAGGGGCAAGTGCTCCACACCAAGCACAAGATCCAGTCATGGGTAAGCCCTGCCCACTTCCTGGTTAACCGGATCCATTCAAACCATAGCAGATACACAAGCATATTGAACAGAGACGAGTGATTCCACTGTGGACAATATGTTGACAGAAAGCACACAGGACCCTAAAGGTCTATACAGGCCAGAGTTTGGTGGAGATCAAAAGCAGACAACACAAGGATGCTCATGAAAGAGAGCCAAACTAGGGACACAGATCCAGATATTTAACACCATGTTTTCCCTCTTATAACTATTGTAACAGGGATAGCATCCCAACCCACACAATCCCAAATTAGGATGTAGTCTTCATGTTGGTGACAGATTTATAAGCTCTAGTGACATAGGTACAGAAATGTACTGACACAGATCCACAGGCACACTCGTCCACATACAAAGTAGAAGGACTGAGCACTTCCTTCCATTTCCTGATATTCTAAAATAGGAAGTGCAGCAGAATGATTCTCAATATCCTGGATTGCTGCTCTTCATCGTGTTGCATCCACACTGCCCTGCTTCTATGAAGTTTCCTAGCAACTGTGAGACCCAGAGCTGTCCATATCATCTTCACAGAGGTTACTTTCATGTGCAGAATGACAGCTGTGCATCAACATTACTCTTAGATTACCGCATGCAGCAATCTTATCAACAGAGACTGATTTTTTACTCCTACCCTGCTTATGGCGAAGTCAAACATCTAATCAACAACTGCTTCCAAACTCATAGTTTTCCTACATACATGAAAACTGCTGTAAGATACTAAGGTGAATGCCATTGTGTATGTTTTCAGTGCAACATTCAGGATCAAATATTTTGCTATGTGGCAAAACAAATTTTGTTTCACGTTTATATGTGAAGGGGTGCACAAGTAAGAAAAGGATACGGTAGGTACTGATCGTAAGGAAAATAATCCTATGAAACTGTAAGGCAAAGGGTATGCATTGAGTAACCCAAGAGTTTGATTGCTTATCCTTACATATTCTTAACAGCTCATCAACTGTCTTCTTTAAAACCTCTAGGGAACATTTCTTCAGCATCACATGAGTTATTCCTCAATGTTTTAACCAAATAAGTTATATTTAATTTTAGATCATTTTTCTACAACCCACATTCTCGGCTATTTTTTCGCTCTAGTTAAACTGCTGCTCATTCTCTATAATATGATTTCACATAGCTGAAAACTTTTCTTGTGCTCCTTACTCTTTTTCATGAAGTGACTTAGAATGTTCCCAAGTGGCTGCTGTAGGTTTTGATGCCTTTGTATTCTTCATAGCTGAGCTACTGTAAAATGTCAAGAATTGAGTGAGAGGAAACCTGGAACTGGGAGGACAGAAACATCTTTTCCATTTCATTTTTTTCCTCAGGTGTTCTACAGCCACCCCAGGGTCAATCTCCTTGGCAGAAGCCTCAGACAGAAAGTAGGTAATTCTTTCCAAGCAAAATTTATTGAGATGAATGAGATAGTATTACAATAATTGCAACAACAGTGTTTCCCAATCAGAACCCTAATTTATCCGCTAATACATTAGGGCAGAGATTTTCTTAATTTCTTTCTAACATCCTTCCAGTGATTGAATTAAAAAAGTGGGTCTCTTTTCTGGCCCTGGAGCAGCTTGCTACTTATAATGAATATAATTTGATCCTATCTGAGGTGGGCCAAGCCATCACTTGAGGTTGAGAAGGTCTAGTTCATTTTCAAGTATTCAGATTTCTATGAAGATTCTCAATCATCCAGGTCATATTGTCCCAAAAGTGCTGTTCAAAAGGCAACTGAACTTTCATTTTTCCCCCTTGAAAACATTTTTCTTCTCATCCAAGAAGCTTCTTCAGTTCAGATTGTCAAGAAGCTTCTTCAGTTCAGTATTCACCTCTTTATTTGAACTGCTATCTTAGCCAAATAAATATAAGGGCATCTGCCATAGCTTCACATCCTACTTGAATTTCCTATTTGCCAATGTCAAGGGGTAATCCTGAGAACTACAGTCAACACAATCTTGATGATGACTAAGGGATCAGTAGATTACATATTCTACTGGGATATAAGTGAGTTTCACACTGCTTTTCAAAGAAGGATTGAAACATTGACATGGATAGAATATATTGCTTGCCTTCTTGAAAGTAGATACAAGTTCAGAACACATGCGTAGATAAAGGTTTGGATAAAAAAGCAGAGGCTTCAATTGCAGTTAAAAGGTGAAATGAAAATCACACCTGAAACACATGGGCAACAGATTAGTCACCTAGATGAACTGGAAGTGATCAGAATGAGATCATGGGAAAACGAAGAAACAGTTCTAAATGGCAAGGTAAGGCAACATGCTACTCTCTGGATTGATGGGTAACAATTGTGCCTAATTTCTTATATTGTGGGTGTTTTTTAAACAGACCTGCAAAGAAATCAGCCTCTTGTCAGTTCTATATATTTGCATGGCTGATATACATACAATATACTCTGTAATGACGCGGTCAAAAGAGTTGACTTCATTCCTGATATCTGAGGGTTTATATGAAGTCCTTCACTAAATTCTTGGGAACACAAAAACCTTCTTTTCCATTTGATTTAAAATTTTAAAAAGTGTTGCATTTTGCTGATCACTGTCTTTTTCAATTTTCACAGTTAAAATGATGGGCATGTCTTTGTCCTTTTCTGAGACATGTATTTTGCTTCCTAAAACATGGTTTTTTCTGCAGGGACAAAAAGCATTGGGTTATGGAAGAGAGAGAAAGTGCTGCTGATTTATCCATGGCCTAGAAAGTTCCATACATTCTCCATAGAAGTCTTACCTATATATTGGGCAAACTAAATATCTAGCATTGAAGAATCTCACACCATATGTAATGCGTTTTAGAAAATATGTTGAAGGAAAACTCTAAAATTTTATTGTAAGATCACACATTTCCAAGGGGTACAGTCCTTTATCCCTTCCTACTGATGTCTATGGTATATAATTTAATTCTATGTACCTGAAACTGCCTCCAAGATTTTCGATCCATACTTATTATTGAGATCAAATCAAACTCATCCAAATTTGGTTTCAGGATTTCATTTCAAAAATTCAACCAATTTAAATGTGTCATCTTCAGCATCTATATAAATATTGTCGATTTTGTTCAAATTGATGCATGGAATGACATGAGGGAAGGTATTCATTGGCAGGGAACCCAGGAATCTCTTAAGTAATGAATTTCCTAGTATTAATTAATTTGGAAAGATGGAGTATACTGGAAAAAATTAGGAAAAATTTCCAAACCAGAACTAACAGTAGAATATCTATCCCCATAACCTCTGAGAATCAAGTCAATATTTAGTACTGTCAAATTCCTTTATAATGATATTCTTCTTTATGTAATTTTAGAAGTAGCTTGCAGGCCATTAGCAACCTAAGATGATTCACATCCAGGTCTTCATCCTATCTCATCTTCATCTCTATCTCCATCCTATTCCATTTCTTCTTGGACATTCATATCTGAGTTGAATTCTTCACATCACTATGATGGACACATAATTGATCTTATTAAAACCTATGAGCTTCTCTTTCCTCATCTGTAAAGTGCCTACAACTTAGTCCTTCTATGAAACCTGACAAAACAATAAAATCTCCCTCAAAGCAAGTTTCATTTGTTGCAGCTACTCTTATCTATAGTTACTGTTTTGAACAATATAGTTGTTGGTTTTGTTTCCTGTTGGTCTGCCCCATAGTATTATTGTAAAATATTTAAAAGACCAGTATTTTGTGGGCAGAATAACTGTCCCTTGTTCTCCTTCCCATGAATATTGTCTATCTGAGAACAAAACTGATAACTGTGGCAAGAAAAATCTATAGACATGAATGTTATAAAAGTGACATGAAGTGAAACAATAAAAGAGTTATTCCAATGCTACTGACTTCACATATAAAGGGTCTTCTAATAAACCTTGTATGTTCAACTAAATAATTTTGCAAAATTATTTTCTGGTCCAAAATGAATAGACACTATGAAATTTTGCAAACATATGGATGTAGGAGGAAAGAACCTATACTAAACTCTGTAGTTCTATTCTAATGATTCAATTTTTGTTAAAATAAATTCTTCATCCGGTTCTGCAGCTGTTAGATCATGGGATCACCTGTTGCAAGCTTTTGACAAGCAACGCAGAAACCAGATTCACTCAACAACTATCCTACTAATTTAGCAATTGCAGTGATTCACCGAACAAATGTGACAAGAAAGTTCGTAAAATGGAGTAAAACTCACTTAAGAAATGACTCACCTAGCAACAGAAATTTTGGGTTCAATTATGGTCATAAGTCAAGGCCCTAAAATATTTCAAAGGGACATAAGGGAAAACCATATAACTGGGGACAGACAAAAGCAAAGTGTATTATACTGCAATAGCATCTTATTGATGCCAGAAAATGTACCAGTTACCGAGTCATATCTCTATCTGACAATGGGACCTGGTAAGAATGGGGCCAAGGATTTAAAAAAAATATTTGAGAAACACTGATTTAGACAAAATGAAGATCTCTCCTTCTTTACGCCACTCACTTAATTTTTTTATATTGAATAGATTTGCTGACAAATATTTCTAAAAAGTAATGGTGAGTTGATTAGTCTCATCAGATTTGGCAATCACTTTTAATAATGTAAGTTACTCTGAAGCTGACAACAAATCACTACATTAGTAGATGTTATAATTGTGAATACATCTAAAAAATGTGGGGGGAAATCATCATTATCATTCAGTAATTGACCTACAGTAAAATCCCAGCATCTTCCATATAATAGTCCTTTTTTTTTCAATGTTGAGGTTCAAGTAACCATATAATGGCAATTTAACAGGAGAAAATGGATCAAAATGAACATTTTCAGAAAGAGTACACGACTCAATCTATTAAAACTGATTATATAGTGGCAGATGTTACATCTACAATAGCCTGTCATGTGGGACTCAAAACATTCTAGTAAATGAACTTCTACATGGTGGCATAATTTAAGATCTGGAAAAATCAGTTCCTTACACACTCTACATTACTTTTACCTTTACATCTTTCTCAAGACATTTTCATAATGGAAAAACTGACAAAAGGATGTAATTAATGAATTTCTGAACATGTTTTCCATATACATCTATGTGTGCATGTTTATGTGCGTATTTGTACATATAAACAGACACGTATTGGAATTTCATACACAACGTGAATTATCTAAATGTGAAATATCTATATAATTTTGGGCTACATATGAGTGCTCTTCTAGTAACACTGTTTAAGTTTGCAAGTGATTTTAAGGCTGTTAAAATATTTCTCAAATATGATTATGGGCTTAATCTGAGCAGAAGCCAATTTCAATATATTATGTCTGGCATAAACAGAAAAATAAAGAATTCACTGAAGATCATGAACACAAGATGACTAAGAGGTTTACAAGCACTGTGTCACGCAAATAACAAACTATATAAATTTCCTACCACATGAGCCTCATGAACCTTTTTCACAATTTATAGAACCAACTCACTTTTTTTTGTAGGAATAGAATAAAAGTAGTTAACCTCGGTTAGTTTTTTTCAATCAAGCATGACAAATGAATGCAATCCCTATATTATTGACATTTCTGTTGAGAGCAAGTTCAAACTATACAGGGCTACTATGACATTTTCAATTAATCAGCCCTGCAAATAATTTGCATGCTCAAATTTTAACTGGCTAGAATAAATCTGAATTGTTGGGCATCCTGTAATTTAATTTTATTCGATATTCTAAAATATCCTGGTATTTTCACACTAAAATCTTTCTGAGTGGATTAAATATGATTTAAGAAGCTTCAAAATATATTGTCAAAAGAGATCAGGAGTAATGCAGTTTTGATGACTGTTTAAAAAGGAAGGCCTGACTATATGGCATTTGACAAAGAAACTTATTTCATTCCTACTGTAGAGATTATGCAATACACTTTCTCTGCACTGGAGTTTGGATTGCATATGCTATTTTGCTGTCTCTTCAGTTGCAACCTAAGGAATATAAATTACTGTGCCAAGAATGTTTTCAACATGCTACATTCCAAGTTAGTAGATTCTGCAGAATAGACAAAGTATCTACAATGTATACCCAATTGGGAGAAACTATATTAATTGCAGTTTTATTCCTGCACAATTATTAACTAATGAGGAATATGTTGTCAGGCTTCTAACTTAGCTATGTCAAAATATAATGTATTCTAAGATTTTGTTTAAGTATGTTTTGTTTAAACATGAAACATACAAACTGCCAATAAATTTTCATTGCCTTTCTCATCTCTCTCCCATATAAAAAGCAGTCCAGTCAAGAATATTTGTTGTTACGGTGTCAAAGCAAAAAAAGCAAAGATGTTCCAGGATCAGTGTCAGAATTAAGATATTTTTGCCAGCAAACTCAGATTCCATAAAAAGAGTCAGAATTTAACCATCATGAATGGGATATAATAATATAACAGACCCCAAAACAACCATTAAAAAAGCAGATTTCAATATTGACCACTGAAATGTTCATATCTAAACTGAAGCATCCGAGCTTTTTTCATTTTCCTGTGGTGCAGAGATATGAAGGAAGAATATAGGAATAGGATTCCTATTCTCTAATCCTAACCCTAGAATAGGAAATGACATCTCCTAGGGTCTTAAACACAGAAAATTCAATTTTTATGTTGCATCCTAGTTAAGGTGACTTTCCAACTCCTGTCAGATATCAAAGAATATTGGAGTATCCATTGCTCTAAATTTCAGGATACATATGTGGAGGAAATGAAAATTACAATGTCTATTTATGTAATTTGATAGATCTGCTTCCTGCGGCGTGTAAAATAAAGTTATGGTAACATTTGATCCTTGGAATGCTTTATAATAATTGATCAGATTTCCCAAGTATTCTGTTAGGGACTCAATATTTCTGGTCTCTTCAGCTCTCTAAGTTAACGGCTCAATCCTCATAAAGATACCAGGAACAAATCAAGATAACTTTCTGTAAGCCAAATAGTTCTAACAACTAAAGGTCATCTACTATCTAGGACCTAATCCAGAGTTGAGGTGTAACTATAGTAAAAATCTTCACCTTGATCTCAGGCAAAAAGTAATAAATCTTCATGAAACAGATGTTGACTTCTATTAAGCATCTAACATAGCATTCCCATTAGTTATTTCCAATGCTTTGACAAATAAATAAACAAATTGTGCTTCCAGGATGGAAGTTCTGATTGTATCTGATCTCTCTGAGTTTGCCTTATGGAGAAAAGATCAGCTTTTCAACTAAATCCTAACTTAACATTTTAATGGTTATGTTCTCCATAGTAACAAAAATTGAACACTTAAGTCACATGCTTTGATAGTGGATAAAATCATCCACAGTTTCTTCCTCCTTGCGTTTCCCAAAAATATTTGTAGGTAGACCCCATTGGCACAGATTGCCTATGAATGTTGACGTAGATGGAGTTTACATTTTTACATTCTTAAAGCTGGTGAGAGTCCTAAAAGTCACAAAATAGATCAACAATGCCGCGTAACTGTTGAGTTCTGAATTTGCAATTTAAAACAACATATATCACATTACCGAACAGTATCAAGATACAGTGCAGTGCCATAATCTATTATTTGCCTTTGCAGTCAAGTCACATCTGAGCTGTACAACATTTTCCCCCCAGAATCAATAGAGATCACCAGTGATTCATAATGTTCATTCAGGACAAACACCTGCGATGTCCTTTGATGTGTTTGTACTACAGGTTTAGGAGCATGAATTGATTCATCACCTCAAATCTTTGACTGCTTGCTTAGATGAGTCTGTTGCTTGCTTTAATTATACCCAACCCTAAAACAACAGAGTTGGATGCTCATAATTATTTATGCCTAACATTTGGAAAATATATTAAGGATATTTAAGGATAAAAGAAAATGTTTTATGTCAGGAAAAAATATATTATAGTTTTAGATTTATTTGGAGGAAAGACTTTTTATGTGGAAAAAATTCAAAGGCCTATAATTGGAGTTTTGAGGCAGATACTTAGATGACATAAAAGGGAAATAAAATCACAAGAAATAAAAAATCAAAAGTAATATTCTCAGACATGAAATATAACTTATTAAAATATTTGGGACATTCACAAGGGTTACTATTGTAACTCAGAAATTTCCTGCAGCTCCTGTGTTTGTTATTGGTTTGGGACTCTTCACTACAAAAATAGATCTAGAGAGCCTTAAATGAAATGCAGGACCTGGTAGAGTGGGATACTATTGTCAGTGGTCTTAAAATCTAGGTCTCATTAAAGGCCTCCCTCACTTTCTAACAGGCTGCCCAGCGAATCTCACGTTTTTCTTCCAAAAAGCCTGGGGGAGACTGTTGTAGTGGGAAGAGAGCCAGAAGATTTATTTTCTGTGAAATTTATTAGGTTTTTTTTTCTTCCAAGCCATCGGTTGATTTATATTTTTAAATATTTTATATGTTTCCATTTCATTTTAAAATGTGTGTCTTGCTGATACCATTGAAGGCTAATTTATGTCTTAAAAAAGGGAAAATAGAATCGGATACAGAATATTCCATAACAGCTGCCACATATGACAGGCCTTGTTACTGCAACAATTACTTCCTACAAAATACTATAACTTTTTTTAAGGTTTGTTTATGTTTATTGCATTTGTATTCTGCCCTATCTCCCTGACAGGGACTCAGAGCGGTGCACAGGAAGTAGTAAAAGCAGTAACAATAAATACAGTAAAACAGAATAAAAATAGATTAAATTTAACACCCGGTGCTAAAATTAAATTTAAAACCCTTACTAAAAACTCTAAAAAACTCTATGCATGAAACAAGTGTGCTTTTAATGTCCG
>JAPKID020008107.1:0-10038 GCA_026931265.2 Tropidonophis doriae
TCAATAAAGGAAAGCTCCAACCCAGCTTCAGTGATTCTCACGTGGCGGGGGTCTTTGGGGGGGAGGAATGAGAAAGCCAGGTAAGTCAGAGAGCCAAACCCTTCCCTCTCCTCCCCCCCCCTCTTTTTTGGGGGGGCTTTTGAACCCTGCAAGGAAGGTGCCACCAGAGGCCTAAATGCACTTTAGGAATTTCTGGATTGGGGGTGGGGGAGTGGGAAAGAGCCCCAGGGCAGCCTGCATGTGCAGAAGATGAAAAGGAGAGTGGGAAATCTTGGCAAAGCAGGGAAAGGATTGGCCATGTTACTAGTCCCTGCAGTGAGAGTGGAAAGGAGGGGAAGGAGAGCAGAGCAGAGATGGAAAGAAAACTCAAGAGATGGCCCTGCTAAAATCTTGGCAGGGTGTCTGTGTTTGACTTCAGAGTTGGGCCAAGCCTGGAGGCATTTTAGGGTGCGGAGGCTTAATCCAGTTTCCTGGAAAGGTGAAACTGGGTGGGGCAGGAAAAACAAGGAATGTGTGAGGGAAACCAGGGCTGGCTGGTAGGTGTGGGCAGGATTTAAGGCAAAAGGGGGGCAAGTAGATGACTAAGTTTGCATTTTCTGGCCAAACTTCCACCGTCATTGTTTTCACTTCAAAAGCTCTTCGGTTGCAGGAGACGCCCTGCGTTTGTGGTGCTGCTGATGCCGGTACCTTTGCACCATTTTAGCCTAGCGTGCGCTTGTGCAAATGTGTGTGCATCCCTTTCAGCTGGTTCATCTGGGGTGATGCCCTCCCTGGAGTTGTTGGGAGGGAAGGAAAAGGAACACAGCGGAGTGTTGTCATTCCGGGAACAATGCCAAAATGTCCTTTAAGACGAGGATGGAGAAAATAAACAGGGCTGATCCCAGTGCAGACGGACAGGACAGAAGATTCCGGGAACTTTAAATAAAAAAAGCAACTAACATTTAGAAGCTCTTCCTTTGCTTGACTGCTGGGGAAGGGAAGCTATTTATGGTGTTTGTAAGAGAGGGAGGGGGATAGGAGTCTTTGGTCGGGTTATTTAGTGAGAATTTGGCAGAATATATTTTTATTTAGCAAATTTAGCAAAAAAAAAAAAAAAAGTCAACCTTTTCCAACTAAGCTTTTCTGCCTTACTTAAAATAAAATAATTCATCAGATGCATCAGAAATCTGTTTAATAAAATTGGCGAGGCAGAAAAGGTGCTATTTGATTCCTTGTGATTTATGGAGATGTAGGCAGACGATGGTGCCGCCGCCTGCCTCTCCTTCACAAAGACGCTTCCTAACCTGTAGAGTTTTCCACCGTCAGAATCCGCATCCCAGCACAAGAAGAAATGGGTGTATTCATTCTTTGCTTTTATTGCTATTTGCCCCTCTGTGCCAAAACATCTCCCAAGGGTGATAAAACAAGAAATGAATGACAGAACAAAAACATGTCATAAAATACAATCATTAAAATAGGTGGGGTGAGAAAAGGAGGAAAAACACAGTTTAGATTTCCTGATAATTCAAATCAAAGTAAACAGACGTAAATTTGGTTTCGTGCTTATTTTCTGGACGGAATTGTTTTTAAGGTTCAGGGTAAGAATTTAGAGGCAGTTGTCCAGAATGGCGTAAGGTCTGCTTGAGCAGGGGGGGTTGGTCTAGAAGACCTCCAAGGCCCCTTCCAGTTCTGTTGTTCTGGGGATGGACTTAGGGTACACCAGACTGCACCTGAACTATCCTGGCTCCACCTTCTGCATCATTTAAGCGAGGAAAGCCGTCAGTCAACCAGCTGCAAGGTTTCACCTCCCAGCATTCCCCTGGTGACTCGGGCATGTGCTGAGCATTCTGGGAATTGAAGGCCGTGTCTTTGGAGGCTTCCCAAGCATTCATGAGTGCTGAAGGTGGAAATTCGGGCTTTCTTACACGTCAGTAATCTCTTCCTGGGATGGGAAGTCAACTTTGCTAGAGCTGGCATTTTCAATATTCAGAACAGTTTTGCGAACTTTAAAAGTTTAATCCCACAGGCTTTTACTTCTTCTTTTGAGCATCCCCCTGACGGAACGCATCTCTCTTTTAGGAAAGCGGCTTCCATGGCGGTTGGAGACTGGCTCCCCACTCAGGATCCCTCCCGGGCCCATAATTTCAAACTCCAGCACAGAGTGCAGAAGTGCAGATAGCAGAGTGGAGAGGAGAAGACAGCAGCGTTTTTTGGAAGAGAGAGGGGCCCGTCCTGGGAATGACCGGTTTGGTAAGGCCACACTCCTTCCTTTGAAATGGGGAGGGGGATTTCCCCACACACACACACACACTCTCGGTGGCTGAAATTATGTAAGGGAATCATAAATTATTCCCGCTTTGGCTCTGGTAGAGGCTGGCTCTGCCGCTTGGGAATGAAGGCTGAACGTAGCTTTGCTCGGGGCAGAGAAATCTCAGCTTCTCTTCTTAATGACTGACTACTATTAACACCTCATGGGATGGCTTGCGTTCCTCTCACACATCTCCCTCTGTGTGTTTGTGTGTGTGCGTGCGTGCGTGCAACAGCAGCCCATCAAATCAGATGGAATCGCAGCACAGGCGTAGAAATGCTCCATTAAAGCCATACAGATAGTCCTCCCTTAACCACCGGTCGCTCTATGAGTGTTCACAGTTAACGGCAGCCACAGAATGGGTGGTTTGCAGGGAATAAAATGCCCAGCTGGTCATAAAGGGAACCCCTGATCCTCCTGTTCACGTGACTTCACATTGGGTAGGTCGGCTTTATCACCGGCCACGGCGTTTCGAGGACACGTAAAACCAGGATTTGTGGCCTCTTTCTGTTTTTACTAGTTTATGCCTCCCCCCCCCCCCACTCAAAATGAAGGGGTTTGCTTAACAACCGCGGTGTTCGTTTTACGAGGGTTGCTTCTGTCGATCGGATCGCGTTGGAGAAAAAGCCCCGAGCTCAGCCGAAAAAGAAGTCTGAGCGGCTGAGTGGAATGGCAATGATCAATTATTAATAATTTGTAATGATTTTAATGTAGGGAAAAGAGATGAAAAGGATGCCCACACGGTTTTCTAGATGGCATCCACAGAAGGAGAGGAATGAGGTTGTGGGAAGTGTTGGTACAGGCAGTCCTCGATTTTATGACCTTTCTGGGGTCTTTTGTGACTCTGATGAGCAATAAGGAAACCAGATTCACTTAACAACCATGTTGCTAACAACTGTTGTGATTCACTTCATAACGGTGATAAGAAAGATCGTAAAACAGGGCAAAGTTTTTGTTGCTAAATAATAAAAGCAATTTGGGGGTCAATTCTGGTCACAAGTCAAGGACTAGCTAGAGGGACGCTGTGGCTCAGTGGCTAAGATGCTGAGCTTGTCGATCAGAAAGGTCAGCAGTTCGGCGGTTCGAATCCCTAGCGCCGCGTAACAGAGTGAGCTCCCATGACTTTTCCCAGCACCGCCCCCTAGAGTCGGGAACGACTAGCACATCTGTGTGAGGGGAAGCTTTTACTTTTACCTTACCAAGGACCAGTTCTACTTTTCAGCTGGAGACTCCAGTGCTCCAGAGTTGGAGATCTCATTTCTCAGTAAATTTGCAGAGCTGAAAGATCAGAATTGCCCTGTTGGGAAAAAAAAAACCACGATGCTGGACTTGGGACAGATCCTGGTTTAATGCTGGGAGGCCCTCCTGGCCCTCATTGCCATCCCAGCCCGTCCTGCCCCACACCTGTTCTCTTTCCCCTGCTGAACTGCAGAAATCCTGCCCTTGAAAGGAGAATGCACAGATCACGGTGACTTGGCACTTTCCTAATTCCCAAGCAGCACAGCTGGCTCCTGTGGCCGTGGCGTTGCATTGGTGTACCTTGTTCCCGGCTGCACATTTCCATGCCAGGTTTTAGGGTCCCCCCTCCAGCTGAATTCCAGGAAGGAGCAAACGGAGTGCTTTGCGTTTAGCTTGCATTTTGCATTGCTTTTGCATTGAACTGAAGACAGGTTTTCTCTGCTTAACGTACCCAAATCCCTCTGCTTAGGTATGAGTAAACTGTACTTATGACTGTGGCACCGGGTGCAAACCTGCCTGTTCATTTGCTAGGGAAAGCAGCATAATTAGTAAGAGTTTGGCCCAGCCTTTCTGCTTTTCAAAATTAGTTATTGATTTATTGTTAAAATGTATTAATAAAGGTAAAGGTTCCCCTTGCACATATGTGCTAATCATTCCCGACTCATCTCCCTTTCAAAGCCAAAGAGCCAGCGCTGTCCAAAGACATCTCCGTGGTCATGTGGCTCAGGTGCATGGACCGCTGTTCCCTTCCCACCAAAACAACAACAACAAAACCAAGTTTACAAAATCTTTACTTGGGAGGTGGTGGGGGGAAAAACTGAAAGGAATAGAATAGCCGGGCTGAAATTTTAGGGCCTGAGAACTTCGCTCACCATCTCTCTTTCTGGTGCCGGAACAAAACGAAAACCCCCAAAAAGCTGCATTTCAGAAGCTCTCATTTTTGGAGACAGACAGCCCACCCACTGCCTTAGTGGAGAGAGAAAAAGAGAAAGAGAGGCACTGTTTATAAATCAAGATAACTGTGGGGCAAAAATTATTTTATCCTTTTGAAATCTGCCCAATGCCCAGGGGGTTAAGACTTTCCAGCCGGAAAGTTGAGCAAAATTAAGGAAGAGCATGCGATGAGCCACCAAACCAACATTTAGAAGGATTTAATAGATGGTTTCCAAATCTTGCTTCTGAATAGACCTCTGTAGACCCAAAGATGCTCTAACATAACATAATTCTTGCCCCTATCTGGTTCGGTAATTGTAGGTACTTAAAATTAATATACTTGGTTACAAACAGAACTATTGTGTAGTGAGAACCCAAATATTTTGTATTGTACAAGTTGGGTTTTTCGTTTTGCCTTCTGGTCGTCTTATTTTTCTGTAATTTTTCTGGTATCAGCCTTGCTGCCAATTAGTGAAACACTACTGTACTTGTAGTCCTTGGCTTATAACCATTCAGTTAGGGATTGAAGTTACTGGCACTGAAAAAAATCCTTACACTTTTGTAGCATCCCCATGGTCACATAATCAAAATCCAGACACTTGGCAACTGACTTGTCTTTATGATGGTTGCAGCGTCCTGGGGTCATGTGGTCTCTCTTGCGACTTTCCAACAAAGTCAATGGGGAAGCCAGATTCAATTTATCAGCCATGTTACTAGCTTAGTGGCTGCAGTGATTCACTTAACAACAGGGGCAAGTGAGGCTACTAAATGGGGCAAAACTCACTTAACAACTGCCTTGCTTAGCCACAAATTTTGGGCTCAAGTCGAAGACGCCCTGAATGAATGGAATTAATTGTCAGACACCGAATGGAGTGGAGAAATCTTTTCAGCCCCTTTTCAATACAATGCCAATGTTAGCTGAGACTCTTCGTAGCTCTCTTGGGACCTTGGGAGTTGAAGATCCCTTTCAGAGGATTCTTCCCACTTGCCTGAAATTGTTTGTGCCGAAAAATGAAACTGGGTCATGCAAAGGAACGCGTTTCCTGCAGTCATACGTTTAAATAAATAAGGCTGGCCCAGCCAAACATGTCAGCTGATTCAAACTGCTCCCCCCCACCCCCCACTTCTCTTTGCTTCCCTTGTATTGCGAAGTACGACTTCTGGATTTTGAAAGCTGTGATTTATTTCAGGGGAATGTGTAAAGCTTGACGTAGGGTTGGGTGGCCTAGGGAAGTTTGCAGCCGTTTGCTAAAAAAACCCCCAAAACTGCACAGATCTTGTTTTGCTGAAGGCTTATTTACTATGCTTTGCTTTCATTTTTCCTGCCTTCGTCCCTGACAAAGAAGACTAAAAGTGAAATTAATAATCCCTGCAGGAAATAAAGTGAACTCTAAGCTGAAGGCTGACTGACTTTACATAGGGCATAATGGAACCTGCCCATTACGGTCATAAGATGACCAACCTTGAATTCAGGAACACCATGAAGTCAAACAGGAAACCGGCCCATAATTTAACAACTGGTTCTCTGCCCTCATGATTTCTTCCAACCTTCAGTTCCCCAAACTGCTCAGAAACTTAACAACCGGTTCTCCTGAAGTGGCACGGATTGATTGAATCCCCCGCCACTGAAGTTAAGGCCAATCTACCATATTATAAATGCAGCCAATGAGCTGAGATTACAAAGAACAAAGCATTCTCTGGTTTTTCCAGTTAAATTTCCATTTTTTTCCATTCCGGATCAGTCTGTTTTATGCCATAGGCTGAATTCAGAGATGTGGTAAGCGGGGTTCAGAACACTTGGAAGGCCAGGTAACTCTTCCAGATGTATGCGGGTCCCACCGGCTGACCGTTTTCTCTCTCTTTCAGGTGAGCCATGATTCCCGTCACAGAATTGCGCTACTTTGCCGATACCCAGCCGGCGTACCGCATCCTGAAGCCCTGGTGGGACGTCTTTACGGACTACATCTCCATTGTGATGCTCATGATCGCCGTGTTTGGAGGGACCCTGCAGGTCACCCAGGACAAAATGATTTGCCTGCCTTGCAAATGGGTCACCAAAGACGCTTGCAACGATTCTTCCCGCGAATGGACGGCTGCAAACCTGGACCCCGGTTACTATAATGCTTCCCTGGGGACGCCCCTGGACCCTGGGCCCACCGGGATCAAGTATGACCTCGATCGCCATCAATATAACTACGTGGATGCCGTCTGTTACGAAAACCGCCTTCACTGGTTTGCCAAATATTTCCCCTACCTCGTCCTGCTGCACACCCTCATCTTCCTGGCCTGCAGCAACTTCTGGTTCAAGTTCCCCAGGACTAGCTCCAAGCTGGAGCACTTTGTCTCCATCCTCTTGAAGTGCTTCGACTCCCCGTGGACCACGCGGGCCCTGTCTGAGACAGTGGTGGAGGAGAGCGACCCCAAGCCGGCCTTCGGGAAGATGAACGGCTCAATGGAGAAGAAGTCCTCCAACGTCAGCGAAGACGTGGAGGCCACGGCCCCCATGCTGCAGAGGACCAAGTCTCGGATCGAGCAAGGCATCGTGGACCGGACGGAGAACGGCGTCCTGGACAAGAAGGAAGGGGAGCAAGCCAAAGCGCTCTTCGAGAAGGTCAAGAAGTTCCGGACCCACGTGGAAGAAGGGGACATCGTCTACCGCCTCTACATGAGGCAAACCATCATCAAGGTCATCAAGTTCATCCTCATCATTTGCTACACGGTCTACTACGTCAACAATATCACCTTCGACATTGATTGCAAAGTGGACATCGAGAGCCTGACCGGCTACCGCATGTACCGCTGCGCTCACCCGCTGGCCACCCTCTTCAAGATCTTGGCGTCCTTCTACATCAGCCTGGTGGTCCTCTACGGCCTGATCTGCATGTACACGCTCTGGTGGATGCTCCGGAGGTCCCTCAAGAAGTACTCCTTCGAGTCCATCCGAGAGGAGAGCAGCTACAGCGACATCCCAGACGTCAAGAACGACTTCGCCTTCATGCTCCACCTGATTGACCAGTATGACCCTCTCTACTCCAAGCGCTTCGCTGTCTTCCTCTCGGAGGTGAGCGAGAACAAGCTCCGGCAGCTGAACCTCAACAACGAGTGGACGCTGGAGAAGCTGCGCCAGAGGATCACCAAGAACTCCCAGGACAAGCTGGAGCTCCACCTCTTCATGCTCAGCGGCATCCCCGACACGGTCTTCGACCTCGTTGAGCTGGAGGTCTTGAAACTGGAGCTCATTCCCGACGTCACCATCCCCCCCAGCATCGCCCAGCTCACCAGCCTGAAGGAGCTCTGGCTGTACCACACGGCGGCCAAAATCGAGGCCCCCGCTCTGGCCTTCTTGAGGGAGAACCTGAAATCCTTGCACATCAAGTTCACGGACATTAAGGAGATCCCCTTGTGGATTTACAGCTTGAAGACCCTGGAGGAGCTTCACCTGACGGGGAACCTGAGCGCTGAGAACAACCGTTACATCGTGATCGACGGCCTGCGGGAACTGAAGAGGCTGAAGGTCCTGAGGCTGAAGAGCAACCTGACCAAGCTGCCCCAGGTGGTGACGGACGTGGGCGTCCACCTGCAGAAGCTCTCCATCAACAACGAAGGCACCAAGCTCATGGTCCTCAACAGCCTGAAGAAGATGGTCAACCTGACGGAGCTGGAGCTCATCCGCTGCGACTTGGAGCGCATCCCTCACTCCATCTTCAGCCTCCACAACCTGCAGGAGATCGACCTCAAGGACAACAACCTCAAGACCATTGAGGAGATCATCAGCTTCCAGCACCTCCACCGCCTCACCTGCCTTAAGCTGTGGTACAACCAAATTGCCTACATCCCCGTGCAGATCGGCAACCTCACCAACCTGGAGCGCCTCTACCTGAACCGCAACAAGATCGAGAAGGTGCCCACCCAGCTCTTCTTCTGCCGGAAGCTCCGCTACCTGGATCTCAGCCACAACCTCTTGACTTCCCTACCGGCGGAAATCGGGGCGCTGCAGAACCTGCAGAACCTCGCGGTGACAGCCAACAGGGTAAGGAAAGGGTGTGAGTTTGGGCAGGTGTGTTCCGCGATAAGATCCTACGCGGATTTTGCAGTTAAGGACATATATAGATAGATATAAAAGAAGAAACAGACCTTTCGATTTCTGGAACTTTAAAATATATTGCTCACTTAGCTTTCGTTAGCCATTGCTATCATCATCAAGAGTGTAAAAACCATTAAAGAGATACCTGCCTTTATACACTACTAATCCATTTGGCCATTGCCGGAGAGAATGCTGGTAAAGCAGCAATCAAGGCAGATGAGCATTATTCCTTGGGGATGAGCAGCCAAAGCTGTGCTTGATAGGGGAGGAAGGAATAGGGGCATTGATTAACATGCCTGATGTAAACACAACAAAGCTAATTCAAGGTGGGAGGTGGGTGGATGGTCCTATCACGCAAGCAATGGTCCAATGGATTAATAGTGTGTAAAGGCAGGTATCTCTTTAATGGTTTTGACACTCTTGACGATGTTAGCAGTGGCTAACGAAAGCTAAGTGAGCAATATATTTTAAAGTTCCGGAGATCCCAAGGTCTTGTTTCTTCTTTTATAACTACAGCTGGAACTCGTATTTTTAGGATAATTCTCAATAGATAGATAGATATAATACAGGGCTTTAGTTTCGGGCTTGGCAATTACACACGTACAGCTGAAATAACAGAGCTGTGTGTATCTTTTGGGCTCTGTTTACTTGTTCGGAGCTTAAAATAAAGAGAGAGAAAAATGGGACAAGCGACACAGGAGCCTGAGCTGCCCACTTTATCAGACCCTTTGCTGGAAAAGTAAACAAGATTTTGGCAACGATTAAAGGGGATTTATCAAGGGACGGCCTGGCTAGAAGTCTTTCAGAAGGAAAGGGCTTGTCAAGATTAAAAGAAGAAAGCTTGTTATTATTATGCAGTAGGCCAGGATTAACTTTAATCCAGGGATTTTAACCACTGTGAGGAGACTCTCCTTTCATTGGGATTCTGGCCACCATGAACACCATCATGGCTATTAGTCTTTACGTTATTCCCATTATTACCTGGATAATTTTTTCTTTCTTTCTTTAAAAGAATTGGAAGGTTAGGTTCCAGGTCTATGCAGGTCAACCTCCTACGACTTTTTTCGCCTTTTAATTTTTATTTTTTAAAGTGTTTATTTAGTATTCAATATCAGTCACAGCGTCCGGGGGACCAGCGAAGTCAAAAGGGGAAGCCAGGTTCACTTAACAACCGTGTGACTCATTTAACAACTGCTGTGATTCCCTTAACGAATGTGGCATGAAAGGACGTAAGAAAGGGCACAACGCACTTGGCAGCTGCCTTGCTTAGAAACAAAACCCTTGATTTTTTGGGGGGACATTGACTCTGAGTCTTTATTGATTAGCCCTTGCGGCCCTATCAAAGTGCAAAGTTCCAGAAACAAATTATGACTAAAATTTGAGAAAAGCAATATAAAATGGAATTGGGATAAAAGACGATTTAAACTGGAATTGGAATAGAATACAAATAATTTAGGATACAGATAAAATATGATAAAATTATATTTGGGTATCA
>JAPKID020008108.1:0-10038 GCA_026931265.2 Tropidonophis doriae
GGTGCTCCCATTACTACCCGCGCGGCTGCATTCTGGACTAACTGCAGCCTCCGGACGCAGCCCAAGGGCAGCCCCATTTTAAAATATGATAGTATTAAAAAAAAAACACCAATACACTATAATGAGAATAATGACATACAACCCTGCTAAATTTAATTTCATTTGAAATGACATAAGTTCATACCAAAAACTATATAAACTGTAGACAGCAAATATAACTATATAGTCATAACCAAATAAATATGACAGTAACCCTAAAAAAATTAAAAAGAAGAAAAAAGGGAAAGGGAAAATGAAAAAAAAAACTTTTCTAGATTTTTTAATTAATAACAATATAGTGTGATGTACACCATATTCAATCATCAAACTATGAGTTAAATATCAGTCTATACATTGTAGCACTAGCTCCAACTTTCTTGGCTTATGCACAGCAGTGTGCTAATAAATGTATAACAACCAGCACTGACAGCTTCACTGTTGCCACACCATGAGCTGCCATCAGTTGACTGGCATGCTAGGCATTGTGATTTATTTCTGCTCTCAATCGGCACTCACACTTTCACAAAATGTAATAACTAGTTCTTGTAAAACTGTATGAACCCTGTCCAGCACGCACCCTACTGCTCATACTGCTAGTAGTCCTGGTATCAATCGCAATCCCTCTTTGAGGGAGATGAGCAGTTGAAAAATGTGAAAAAATAAACAAATGAATAAAAACTATTATTTATTCCATTATGATGGAATCCAATTCCTGTGGAATTTGATCAACAGGATCATTTAATCTTTATAAACCTATAATGCAGTGTAACATTTCAGTAAATGCAATGATCCATCTTGCTTTCAGAGCTTCATCTAAGCAACAATCTGATCAGGATACTTTTTTAAAATATATATATATACTTTTTGGATAAAAAAAGCAGTGCATAAGGAAACAGAGCATAGCAATTATTGTTATTTCTTTTTGAAAGGTTATTCCAGTTCATTTAACTAAGGATTTAAAATTATGTCAATCAAGATTCTCAGTCATCCAGGTAGAGTTGTCTAGAAGTTGAGTCATGGCAACTGGACTTTTTTTTCTTTTTGGTTTGAAATGTTTCACTGCTTATATAAGTAGTTTTATCGCTCTGAGTTGATTAGGAAAACCCCATGTGCTAATTAATGCTAGTTAGGCCATCTAGTAATATTGCCATTTCCTTTGTGTTCATTTAGCCCAGTCCTTCCAATACTCAATAGATTAAAAATAACTAATGCAGAAAATGAAAGCCCAAGATAGGAAAATCCAAGCAATTGGTCAAGTTGCACAGAAGCCAGTAATATGATTCACTGGCTATCTGAGTACTTATTCATTTATTCTTGATGGGGACCACTGATATTGACCAAGCCTTCTAATATTTCTCTAAACAAAGATTTTAAGATTACTTAAAATGTATTGAAATAAATAGTCCAACCACTTGTTTTTCTTTCCAACAACTTGTTTTTCTTTCCTTTTCATGCCATTTTAATTTTTCAAACAAAACAAAACAAATAACTATTACAACATCATTAATGTGTTTAGGCAAAGCTACTTCTAATTAATGTTCTCTAACATGATTCTCTTTTCTTACACAAGTATTTTGTGAAAGGACAAGTACTTGATATACACAAATTGAAAATATTTTGGCTATTCGGATAATTTCTTCAAAATCTTTAATTATTACATCAAGATATTTGAAGAAAATAAGCACTATAATTCTATATCAGACAACATACCAGGGATAGGCAATAGTGTTCAGCAGCAGCCACTGGATACCCCCCACCCTCTTATTTAAGATTTCCAAGTGGAACATGTCCAGTGACATTGAATGGGGGGAATCAAGCAATCTACTAACCAAGTAAAATATAATAAAGGTATTTTTTCTTCTAATATTGTTTTATTTTCTTTTTCCAGAGAATGAAGGTGGTGCACAATTGTAAAATAGGGTATAAAATATGGAATAAACATGAAAATATAACAGTAAAATTATATCAGCATCATTAAAATTATCAGATACATGTATCTACCAAAATCCAAACATGCACACATGATAAAGGTAAAACCAAACGTTATGTATTGATATTCTTTTTAAGAGTAAAACAAGTGAATATGTACTAGATCCAGACGGAAATAGTGTGAAATGTTAACACTATTGCAGTTTAGATATTAATGGCTGTGTGTTGCATTATTATGAGAACACAAAAGTTCATACATGATATCATTTGTGTTTTTAAAAATCATAGATTTCATTTGTTCATCCTGACTTATAGTTCTTCATATAAAAATATTTTTGCCTTCAATTGGTCTATACGATAATTTATACTTCTTCCCCTTTATCTGCCTATAATGAAATGTAGGTACAATTCAAGGGTACTATTTTTCCACTTAAACTTAGGTGAAATAGATCAAGAAAACTGAGTGACTTCAGATAGTACTTTGACAGGCTCGTAGCCATCTCTTGCTTATTTCTCAGTGATAGTGAGATGTTGATTTTGAACCTGACAGCTCATTATCAGCTGAAATCTAATAATGTTCTTCTGGAAATTGTCTAATCATTTTTATAGATTAAGAACATATGTACTTATCACAGCCACTGCCATAACATGGCAAATCGTACAAGGCTGCAAAGTAGAGGAACTGATTTTTTTCCCCCATGCAAGCAAATGAAAGTAACGAGGGGCCAATTCTATGGTCATTATAAATAGAACTTGGGCAGACTGAAAGTATTTGATAGAATAATTTAAAAAAAAAAACCACTTCCATGGGACATCTATGGAACATGGTTTTATGAAAACTAATGTATAAATTCCCAATGGTGTTTCTCAGTGAATTTCCATGTTTTCAGTTTTGATGCTGTTGAAAAGATGGACCACTCACAGAGTAAAGAACAACATAAAAACAAGGACATACAATAATCAAACCTAAACAAATTTCAGAATAACTGCAAAATAATTCTAAGGTAATTACCATATAATTACAAGATGGTAATCCAGACAATTACCATCTAAAGATATAAAACATTATAAATAGAAGAATCTCAACCCAGACCTGGAGAGGTTTTCAAGGTCTTACAGAATACCATCAGATGGGAGCCTTATGGATCTCAGGGAAGCCTTCATTCCACAATCTTGTAAAACACAAGACTGTAAACACAATCTTATAAAACATAGGGCTGATTTTTGCAATGATCATATACAGAAAGAGTATTGGTTCCTACCTTGCCTCTTCTAATAAGGGGGTAAGTAGCATCCATGTATGGGTTGACATTGTCCACACTCTGATTGGACTGAGTCTGATTACTAATTAATTAACATGGCCCTAGATGAGAAAAGGGCAGCGCTCAAGGTGTCATTAGTGGTGAATTGCACTGCCGCGACAATCTTGTTCAAGTCTTGGTGGGCGTGTTAGTTGCCCACGGGAATTCGCTCCTGTAGTTCTTGAAGCCGAAAGAGGCTGGAGTGCAAAAAGAAAGATGCCACTGTGGAGGAACAAATGGCCCAGGCCACTGCCTGATAGTCCCGATGAAGGACTTGATCGGCCCATCTGTCCTCCAGCTTGAGCAGGTCTTCCTGTCCTCCCAGGAGCATGATGTTAGTATACAAGGCTGCAATTGGGGCATTGACGGCCGGCCATGCTAAGGTCTTGTCCAGCATCTCGGTGATGTTGTAGAAATGTTTGTCGTTGGCCGATGGAGTGGGGCTAGATGTCGGGGTTAACCACTATTGTTGCATGTCCACGAACAGCTGTGGTGTTGAGATGGCATCCGCCTCGTGTTCTGTAAACCAGGCCTTAGTCGATGGTGGTTGTGCTGGGGCAGCAGTGGGTTGTGCAGGTGGTTCAAAATCGGAGGAAGCCTTGGCCTTAGTGAGCAGGCAGGAAGAGCCCTGTGCAAGTAGGCTTCTCTAGGCCCTGGACCTCCTCGCCAGATAGGTCAATGTCTCTAACTTCCCCTTCCTCGGATACTGGGGAGGGACTGTGGTCAGGATCAACTGTGGACAAATGTGCACGTGGGGAGGCCTGATGCGATGCCCTGCCTTATGGCCTTGTTGATGAACTCCTGCATACTGGATGCCATCAGGGGGGGTGTCCATCACTGATAGAAAGAAGGCCCAGAAGACCACTGGCCATCTGGCCGCAGGAGGGGTAAAGGTGGCTTCCACTGGCTGGCTCTGTGACGTGGTAACTGTGTTGCCCCAAAGCTCAGAGGTGTCAATGGGGAGCATCAGGCTAAATGGGCCCGAATTCATGTCCAGTTGCAAGTGTGGCAACAGTGCCAGGAGGGCAGGCAGAGAGGGAGTTTTGTCCATGCCCTGTTGCACTGATCCTGGGTCCTCCCAATGAGGGACTTTTGAGGCCAATTTGGAGGAGGCTTTGGCCTTGGTCCCCTTGGAGGATGATGAGGAGGAAGCCTTGGTGGATGACTTGCCTCCTGACTGGGTCTGGGACGAGGCTTGCCTGGGGGGGGGGACGTTGATGACTGCCCCATCATAAGAAGGCCTTGGTATACCTCCAATGTGCCCCTAGCTGCCCCTGCCAACGCCTCAGGAGATGTGTTGTCTGTCATTAGAAAGGGGAAAAGGCGCATTCAAAATGGTGGCCACAATGCAGCCCCTTTGCTAAAATGTCATTCACACCTTAAATTCTCCTTCTGGGGCCCGGGCAGTGCCGAAAAATGGACGCTTAGGCGAGCTGTGGCTTCCATAGGCATTGCGGAGAGCCGTTCCTCTCTCCCAAGTGAGCCTTCAGATGCAATGCAGCCTTCCCTCCAGAGTGAGGGTCAGCCTGCATGCGCTCCTCAGCCAGTTGGGCCGGAGCCTGAAATTGAGGGCGATCCTCCCTCGGTACGTCGCGGCTGGGATCAAAGGCCTCGCAGTGATGCTGCGATTCTGGCCATTGCAGAAACCTCATGCCACGTTATCTCTTGCCCGATCTCGGTGCCTTCTCTCTCTCCAAGCAGATAACAATTCCAGGCAGTAGGTATGCAAGGCACTGGCAGGCCTGTGGGCCGGAGCCCATGGCTGGTATAGATATATTCCTTGGAGGGGTAACTACGATCTACTCATGCTTGTAAATAGAGGATTCTTTGAATTGTATAGTCAATAGTTCAAAAAGGTTCAAGATCAAGTTGGATAACTGGACTGTCCCAGAGTGGACAGAGTTGGAAACTGGGTGGAGCAACTCATAAGGAGGTTATAAGCCACATTAATTAATTATAATAATAATCAGTCCAATTAGAGTGCAGACAGTGTCAACCCATACATGGATGCTATCTCCACCTTTATTGAGGAAATATATGTTTCTTTTGTTATTAGTAAAAATATTCAAAATCAATATGTTTACTTTGACATTTTTATGTTTCTTTTGGCAATTTTGTCCCCTCCCATTCCTTTAATCTCTCTTTTCACCATTTAACTTGCCATATTTATAAAATATATGAGCCATTTGCTGAAAACATATGAAGAAACTGAGTATTTTTTCCATTTTTGTCCTAGAAAAATTGTTCATAAACCTTATTTGAGGAGAAAGGGATAGAAATAAATTTGATACTTGGAGACAGCCAATTTGAAAAGTGCCTGCTGTATGACATATATATATATATATTTCTTAAAGTAAAGCCAATTTGTTCATGCTCAGGATATTTTGCCCTGCTTTATGACAGAAAATTAAAATTATTTTTAGGGATACTTTAAGAATGTGGTGTATCAAACATCTAATAGAATTGACTTGATTTAAGCCTTCTAGAATAAACAGTTAACCGCCAGGATTTGTATCTATAAATATTCAAATATTTTGGATGATACTGATGATCTATTCTACATTCTTTAAATATGTTGAATCAAATATTATGATACGTTAGCTTACATTATTTTATTAAATGATTTGAAGACATGCAGAACTAAATGCCTACATTACCTACAAATGCATGTGAATTATTTCCCATTTTGTCAGAAAAAGAAGCCAGGTGCAAAACTGTTCCCTAACCAATCTGTGGCTTAAGGAAATAGCATCTAAGAATAAAGACAGTCTGGGATAACCATCACCTGGGGTAAAACAAATATCTGCTGCTAACTAATTTTCACTACTGCTTTCTTATCATTCTAATTCACCTGCCTACTGGCCTGTTCATTGGCCTAATTGCAGTCATTTGACATTCTCATATCCACCTGTTGAATCTACCCTCCATAGATAACATAATGCAGGTATCTCACAAAGAAATTCAGACACGAATGGATAAGCTATGGCTACCTAGAGACAACATTTAATATGTTTTGGAACCAAAAGAAAGAGTGATGAAGTAAAATGGCTGAAATCAGGATTTTCTTGCTCTTGTTATTTTTCTGGGAAATTTTTTTGAGTTTTTATTTCATAAATCCTCATAGTTTATGGGGGCTTTCCTGCAAAGTGCTTGAAATTGAAATTTCCTGCAAAGTGCTTGAAATTGTAATTGGGTGTGTTTCCCTTCCCAAAATCAAAAGAAACCCTGCTCTCAAATAATTAAAGATACATATTAAAGAAACCTGTATCTTCTCCCCACCACACACAAAAAAGTGGAGTGGAGTGGGGAGCAATACAGGAGTATTGCTTTCCATTCCAGTGCTGCAGGTTACCTACTTCTGTGTTAAAAGATAGGCATTTAATATGATATACATTATAGAAAGATGTGTAGTACCTATCCTGCAAAGACATATTGAGCAAAGCATAAACCAACTTCCAGGTTTACTCCAGGGCTTCTTAAATTAATGAGAAATTGACCAGGTAAAAGTCTCTGGAATGACGAGTTGCCTTGATTTCCAGAGCTTTATGCCTATTCCAATTTGAATGTGACACAAGAGGAAAATAATTAAATACATGAATGGATACTAACTGCATTAATTTAATTAGATGTAGAAGTTAAAGAAATTAAAACAGGTTTAATTCTTTTTCTTGTCCACCTTTTACTTTTCAGACTTACACATCTAATGTACTCTTCAATATATAAATTGAGCATTTGGTTATTTTAGGGAGCAATTAAAGGAGGTAAATGAATCTGCTGTCTTTTGTGATATGCTTGCTGTAAACTGACACTTTATTCTGTCCAATAATAGATTTGGTCCTAGTAGAGCATAAAAGTAATACTAACCTTCTGATCCTGACTGTATGCCAAAATCCAGTCCTCCTGCTTGGGATGAAAGAGCATGCTATGGATGTAGAAGTTCAACCGGTATTTTTGATAGGTGGCTCCTTCATCAGAACTGATCAGCAGGCTGCTTTCAATCTCAGGATCCGTAAGCAACATAATCTGTACAGATAAAACAAAGAGAGAACTGGAATTTGAAACAAGGCAAAGGTACAACAAACATTTTGAAATGTGTAGAAAAATCACTGTTGTGAGAGATTATTTAAATGGGCTCTATATAGCCATACACAGCCATCCAAATGTAGACAAAGCAAAGGTGGTCTTCTAAATGGAAATGGATATAACAGGGATGTCCAACCTGATCCCACTGCGGGCTCTATCAGGATTTTGTTTGCCCTTGAGGCACCAAGATGGGCATGGCCTGGACATCAAAGCTTACTGGGTGGATGGGGTCAAGGATGGTCAGGGCTGGGGTGGCACAGGCCAGTGCCTCTATGTCTCCAGGAAGACTCCATAGAACAACTCTGGGCCTATCATGAGCTGGATTCGGCCCACAGGCTGTGTTTGACATTCCAGGATCGAGAAATAACTTTCTACTTAACTAATCCAAGTATTTATGTAACAGTCTACACAAAGACACATACTGTATACCTTTTATTTTTGACTGTGTATGATACTATATTTTTTAAATGTACACTCTAAGTTATACTGAAGTGCCCTATTTCTTTTTTGTTGAAAGCTGTGGAAGCATGGATTTCCCTGACAAAAGTCCAAAGACATTAATAGAGTGATGGTAAACAGAGGCAGCAACTGACGACAAGAAAAGCTAAAAGAGGCAAAAAGGTGAGAAACACTCTCTGCTCCTCTGGCATTTCCTTTGATCATTATCACATTAAATGCAAGACAAAAGAAGGAAAAGGCTAGAGAATGTCGTTCAAATCATAGCACATTCTCCAAAATTCACAGAAAAGATAAAAGCCTGAAGATATCTTCAAGTACCAAAAAGTATAAAAGCCTTTTCTATCCAATTCAGCACATGAGTTTCCATTGTGATATTAAGGCAAGCCCTACATACTGTATATTATCAGTTATTCCTTTTGCTTTAATTTAAAGATGCAATTTAATTTAAATTGTATCACATTCTACCACTCCCCCATATATTGCTCCCTGTATTATCATTCTTTCCACAGGAACCTTTCTTTCGCACCATAAGATAAAGAAAAAAAATACATTACCTCTGGAAAGTTATAAAGATTTGAACTTTTTCCTTAAAGAAATAAATCAGAATCTCTCATAGATCTATCGCAGGTAATAAGTACTGTACCCAGAACTCTTGAAATAAAGGGATTCACATAAAAGCTTCTACTTTCACTGTAGTAATCAGATATTACATTTTCTTATGGCTCTGTAGCCATTTATTATGACTATCCTTCAACTCTTGAATTTTCATACTAAAGCAGGCCAGGTAATCAAAGTTCGACATAATAGTCTATGGATCTTGACTTTTGTGTCCAGTAGATGCTAGTTCCTTGGTCTTTTATCTATGCTTGTATCACTTTTTCTCTGTTATTTCAACATATCACTTTATATGAGATCCCAGAATCTGGATAAATAAACACTAAAATTGGATTCCTTACTATAGGAGCAATACACATGGAAAACATGGAATATTATCCAAAGAACAGGAAAAGTATTTCTCAATTTCTCAATGACAAGGAAACAACTGCTGATTAAAATGAATAACAGATTGTATTTTTAATGATAAAAACTGTTATGCCACCAAAACCAAGTGACAGCCACTGAGTTCTACACTCAGATAGTATTTTAGTTCTATTTTAGCCCTATTTTAGGGCTATTTTACAAAAGCAAAAACAAAACCCTTGACTACAATCCACAATCAGCTTCATAAAAGGCACACAGCCATTGGCATTACACTAAGTAGATATATTTCAGCATAACATCATGTTGAATGCCATATATCAACAGTGCCAGAATTCCTTTCCCACCCAACCCCATGGATTGACAGATGGTTAGCTTCATTATTCAAAATAGCATTAAAATGAATGTGTAATAGGTACCCCTTAATTTCATTTAATATTGTGATTAGCATATTAATTTATTTTATTCTCTATGCACTGGGCATACACATATATGGACGTGCATGCATTGCAGACATACTTATTAAATGGAATGAATTTTCTGAATTTGATGCTCTGTTGGATAGAAATAATATAGCAGAGAGTAATGCATAATATTCTAAGTAGCAAGTAGTTGGAAATGAAACTCTGCAGCAGTTGTGATGTGAATTCAGATTTACCCATACTTAGATAAGTTCCAATGAAATGCAACATCGACTTTACTATGATTATTTTAAATAAGCATAAATTTGAGAAACAAAACGTAGAAGTCTTTTTTATGATTAACATTATTATGGCATACTTTTTTACTGACTCCTAGCAACTTCGCAGATATATGAAATAGGCAGATTATAAGCACTGTTGTAAAGGAAGGGAAACAAATGTGGACAATGAGAATAAAGACAAATAAAATGGAAAATAAATGGATAGCTAAAGTTATTATTAATGTGATCCCCATACAGTCATATTTAGAATAGATTGTAGGTGGGTGATTTTCCAACAAGGACTGCAAAACAGATCTAGGAATATACAACATGAATATTGATGGAGAGACAGAAACAAGGAGACCATGAGTTCTAGTCAGTCTTAGCATGGATCTTGGGCTAATCCCTCTCTCTCTCTGAGTCCTATGAGAAAGGCAACATCAAATCATTTTTTTTTCATTTTTTCATTTTATTGCATTTATATCCCACTCCCATCTCCACAAGGGACTCGGGGCGGCGCACAAGGAAATATTAAAACACATATACAAGTACAAAAGTCAATAATTT
>JAPKID020008109.1:0-10037 GCA_026931265.2 Tropidonophis doriae
AAACCCTATACTATTTCAGACAAATGGCTATCCAACATCTTCTTAAAGACTTCCAGTGTTGGGGCATTCACAACTTCTGGATCATAGTTCAGATGTCATAGCATCCCCAATCTCTGCATCTTAATTTTGCTGCTCATCCTGCAGCCGGAATGAAGATCAAATGACCACCAAGTTCCTGGAATACCAAGATGGCGCCTTCAATAGGAGCTACAAAACCAGGATGTCTCATAGCTCCATTTCTCTTGTCCCTTGGGGATGTCTGAATTGGGGGAGGGGGCCCCCTCAAATTCTAACCACTCATCCTGGAGGATCCATCAAAGGGAATTGATTTGTCTTTGAACCCAGATCAGGAAACTGCTAGAGATAACTGCTTTGTTTGATTGGTCAAATGCCTCTGTAAGGAACCGAACTGAGTTGAACAGTTTTATTTGGCCAAGTGGGATTATTTATTTATTTATTAGTCACATTTATATACCGCCCTATCTCCCTAGTGGGACACAGGAGGAGTTTGTCTCTGGTCCCTCCAGTATTCAAACTTTGGTTATCCTTCCTTCCAACGCAGTCCTAGCCTCCCTTCATAGAGGGATGGAATCAAAATCATGTGAGGTTTTAATTCCCTCTCAATAAAACCATTGGTTGCATCCAGTTTGGGCCACCATGATATAAATAAGATGTTGAGACTCTGGAAAGAGTGCAGAGAAGATCAACAAAGTTGGAAGCTAAAACAAATGAAGGATGTTTGCGGGAATTGGGGATGTCTCGTTTAATGAAAAGATGGACTAGGGGGGACATGATAGAGCCTTCCAATATCTGAGGGGCTGCCCCAAAGAAGAAGGGGTCAACTGATTTTCCAAAGCACCTGAAGGCAAGTCAAAAAACAACAGATGGAAACTAGTCAAGGAGAGAAGAACTGAGGAGGAATTTCCTTACAGTGAAAATAATTCATCAGTAGAATAACTTGTTTCCAGAAGTTGTGGATGCTCCATCACTGGTGATTCTTAAGGAAAGATTTGTCTGGAATGATAGATAGGGTCTCCTGCTTGAGCAGAAGGTTGGACTAGAAGACCTCCAAAGTCCCTTCCAACTCTGCTAAATGACAATCCTAGAGCCATACTCCCTGGGTAATTCCACATAGACTAATAAAGCCATTGCTTCAATTAATGAGGAAATTGATGTTCCCACTTTTGATGCTACATGAGGACAGTCTGTATGCATAAAATTAGACTTAAATCGGACTTCCTTTAAAAAAAATATTTGGATTTAAATCAGATACAAGGGAGTGATGCCAAATATGTCTGATCAATCCAGAGTGTTACTCTTTTGATCTTGTGGAACTACAAATCCCATTGGTAGCCACGCTGCCTACAAGCAAGAATTTCTGAGCTGTCAGAAGAAACTTGGGAGGGTTTAGATGACTCCTCGAACCCCAGGGTATTTGCTATTCATCCATTTGTTTATTTTCCTTCCCCAGCGTTTAAAATCAAAAGAAACGCAGAGGTCACTGAAATCCAAGAGGAGGACGAAATGATGTGGTTGATGGGCTATTAGCCTCCTCTGATGGCACCTTAATACTGCTGAGTCCTTAATAAAACTCTTCTGACTCAGAAAAAAGGGTAAAAATGGGTGTTGAAAACTGAGATCATCAGACAAATCTCTTAGACATTTGAGAAGGTCATCAGAACGGTATAAAAGCTTTGGCTTCTTCTGGTATCTCAACAGCTTCCCTTGAGCTCTCCTGCCTTCACGAGAAGATCTCAGAAGAAGAGGTAAGAGGCCATGGTTCTTGGAGGAATGCCCATGCTTAGCTAATGTGCGCTTGAGGATCCATTGGAGTCTTCTCGCTCTTCTCAACATCAACGTCTTTTGTGAAGGAGGCTCTTGTGTGGTCACGACAAGCTTGGTCTTCCAAAATTGGTTGCTGAAATTGTTCACATTTGGTAACTCCTCCTTAGATCCGTGGGTAAAGTGAGTTTTTGTGTCTTAGGAGGAAGAGCTGGGAGAATTTAAAAAAAGCTTAGCTCCGGAAACTGGTAGGAGAGGAGTATGATAAACAATGAAGAGTCATGCATTTGTTTTTTTCTTCTTTGTTCTGACTTGGTTCCTTCTTGATTCCTGTTTCCAGATTTCAGCAATGGCTTTCTGTCGTCCCTCCTGCATCATCCCAGCCGGTTGCTCCACCCCACAGTTTGGTCTTGGCTCTTCTGTTGGCTCTGGAGGTGCCTCTGCTCATGTTCTTGGTGGTAGTGGTCTTGGAGGTGGCCTTCAAGGGGGAAGCATGGGTGGCCTTCTAGGAGGAAACATGGGTGGCCTTCAAGGAGGAAGCATGGGTGGCCTTCGTAGAGGAAGCATGGGTGGCCTTCAAGGAGGAAGCATGGGTGGCCTGGCCGGTGGTCTTGTCGGAGGAGGCATAAGCTCTGCAGAACTTGGAACCCTTTCCGGAATCACCCCACAATGCATCAACCAGATCCCACCTGCAGAGGTCGTGATCCAGCCTCCTTCTTTCGTCGTGACCATCCCTGGTCCCATCCTCTCTGCCAGCTGTGAGCCTGTTGCCATTGGAGGGCACACACCATGTGCTGCCCCTGGAGCCGGGATCCTGGGAAGGTCTTTGGCTCCGAGTAGAGGACTACTTGGTGGAAGGAATCTTCAGGGAGGCCGTGGAAACGTCTGTTTTGTCCCTTGTGATTAGTGATGGACAAGTAGAATTCAAGGATTGGATCCTCATGGTTACCGGAATGATGAGACTGCTTCTGCTGGTCTTGGATTGATTTGGACTGGAAGACCTTCTGTAGAAGGTCTGACCTTTTCCCTCCCTGTGTTCTCCTGTCCTTTGAACTGCTCTGGACCCAGCTCCTTTTCTCTGAGAAATTCGCAGCTTTTTCACCCACTGTGTTGCTTCATTGCCCTTTTCAATAAATCTCCATGCACGTCATTCCATGTCTCTTGGTTTTCCTTTGGAATTTTTGGTCTCCTCTTCCTTGCAACAAGACAACCAACATGTCCGGTATCTAAAACGGTTGCATCCGAGTCTCTGAATTAGAAGCAGAAGTGGGAAACTATGTAGATCCCAAATCTGTAAAGAATGCTGGACTGTACTTCTAGATGGTTCTTTTATCATGGCTGGGAGGCTGGGAGTTCTAGTCAGCACCTCTGGGGAAGAACACCTAGCGAGTGATTTTGATTCCAAAAAATGTGGATCAGAGTTTCTAACCAAACAATGGGGCTCACACTGCATTTTGCGACTAAATGCATTTTTACCACACCTCACTAAGATTTTCTCACATCTCGATAGCAGAAAAGATGGCATAGAGCGAAAATTTAATAAATAGCACAGCATAGCATAAAACACAGCACAACATAACAAAGAACATGTAAAATATAACATAAAATAAAACATGACATCATCCATCATGTATCCTAAAATATGACATAACACAAAACATGTCATAAGCATTTATGGGCTTCACTGACTATCCAGTCGACTCTATCAAAATCCTTTTTAAAAGAAAAAAAATAACCATTTTGATAATAATTTGATAATTTAAAAAAAATCAAGCTGGTATCCAGTCGGGGAAACACAAAGGAGAAAGATTGCTCTTTCCATTGTGTATTCAAAATGAACAGTGATTTACACATTTATGGCTCCGTGACTAAGATGCTGAGCTTGTTGATCAGAAAGGTCCGCAGTTTGACAGTTCGAATCCCTAGCACCGCGTAATGGAGTGAGCTCCTGTGACTTGTCCCAGCTTCTGCCAATCTAGCAGTTCAAAAGCACATAAGAAACGCAAGTAGAAAAACAGGGACCACCTTTGGTCGAAAGGTAACAGCGCTCCATGTTCCTTCGGCGTTCAGTCATGCCGGCTGTCAGGCCTGCAGCCATGTTCCTTCTGGGTCTTTGGCCTGCCACAGTTCTATTATTCTACTCTGCTGTTTCTATAATACGGAGTAGAATGTTATGTAGCTGAAATAAAATTCCTTTCTCGATTCCTTTCTCGTCCTTTGTCTTGGTACCTCAGAACCTGACCAAAACTGGATGGGTGGAACTGCCAACGTGGCAGTGGGAGATTGGACCATGGGATGGACTTGTGGTTGTGGGGCAAGATCTAGAACGTTCAACTAGGTGGGGAAAACCTGGAAGCTTCAAGATTTGGGTTTTCACAGATGTGCCAACATGGCTCTCTTAATCAATTGAAACTTTGAAACTATCTGGCATGCTGACATTGGCCACATGACCATGGAGACCTCTCTGGACAGTGTTGGCTCTTTGGCTTTGAAAGAGAGATGAGCACTGCCCCTAGAGTTGAGAAAGTGTAGCACATATGTGTGAGGAACCCTAGCCTTACATATATGTTGGACCATAAGAAACACTGAGCTCAAAAGGATTGAGGCCTCTGGACTCTGGTGCTAGAGAAGACTCCTGCGAGTCCCTTGGACTGCAAGACGATCCAAATGGTCAGTTCTAGAGGAGATCCACCCTGGCTGCTCTTTAGAAGGCAAGATCCTGAAGAGGAAACTCAAAGACTTTGGCCACCTAATGAGAAGGAAGAAGGACTCCCTGGAGAAGAGTCTCATGCTGGGAACGATGGAGGGCAAAAGAAGAAGAAGGGGACGGCAGAGAAGGAGGGGGCTGGATGGGCTCACCCAAGTAGTGGTGTGAGCTTAAATGGACTCCAGAGAATGGGAGAGGACAGGAAGGAGGAACTGTCTCCAAGGAGTTGTGGTGGGTGGAACATGACTTTGCTGCTAATAACAACAATATAAAGAATAAACTTGAACATTGGACGCTATCTAAAGAAATGAAATTCAATAGTGAAAAAAGTAGTGAGATACAAACAGCTAGATAGCTAGATATAAATAAAACCTTAGTTTTTTCCCCATTGAATTTCATTTTGTCAGATAGCGCAATGTTCAAGTTTGTCAAGATCCTTCTGTATCCTGAGCCTGCCTTCTGGAGTGTTGGCTATTCCTGTTGGCTTAGTGTCACCTGAAAATTAGACGAGTTCCCCATTTATCCCCTTGTCCAGATCATTGATGAAGATGTTGAGGAGTACTGGGCTTAAAACAGAGCCTTGGGGGACTCCACTGCATACTTTCCTCCAAGGTGGAGAACCCCAAGTTCCTAGTTCAGGAGAAAGGCCATTTTTCCCGTCTGGAAATAGTAAATCAAACAGGGTTATGTTGACTTCCTGATTCAGGAATGTATTTCTAGCCTGTGGGGATGTGTGCATTTCTTTGGCTTGGAGTAATCCTCATCAAAGGGTGTTTTTCTCACGCTAATTAAAGAGAAACAATTTGTGCAACTATTCATCTTCTCCTTCTTCAAAAGATGGCAATGAGCAAAGGAGAGTGAGCAGATGGCTTGACAGGGAGTTAATCAGGCAGACATCTCCAGTCTCTTGCATGTCTAAAGAAGTGTGGACTCCAATTTCCAGAATTCCTGCTGGCCAGGGAATTCTGGGAGTTAAAGTCCCTGCAAATTTACTGGAGTTGAATAATAGGGATTTAAAGTTTTTTCACGCGGGCTTTGGGAAGAAAATTAATTCTCAATTTTCTCCAATCTATAGGTGTCCAAGGAATTTTCAACTGGGAATGCAGCTTCCATACTCTCTTCTGTCCTGGGAAATTCCAATGCTTCTGGTGCTTTCATAAACCCAGGTTCCTAGATATCATGGCCATTAAGACAAGGGTGGGTGCTGATGACTACCAGGAAGAAAAGGAGTGTGGTGACTTGAAGACTTTGCTCTAAGCCAAGAAGGAAGGGATGGATGGATGGGTGGATGGATGGATGGATGGATGGATGGATGGAATATCAGATTTTGAGATATTGGGAGAAATCCTCATTTGGTCCTTTGTATTCTACCTTTTATCCATTTTGCTACAAGGAAGAGGAGACCAAAACTTCCAAAGGAAAACCAAGAGACATGGAATTATGTGCATGGAGATTTATTGAAAAGGACAATGAAGCAACACAGTGGGTGAGAAAGACATGAGTTTCACAGAGAAAAGGAGCTGGGTCCAGAACAATTCAAAGGACAGGAGAACACAGGGAGAGAAAAGCAGAAATCCCAGACCTTCTACAGAAGGTCTTCCAGTCCAAATTCCTTGGGTTCCTTGGGGTCTACCTGTCCATCATTAATCACAAGGGACAAAACAGACATTTCCACGGCCTCCCTGAAGATTCCTTCCACCGAGCAATCCTCCACTTGGGGTCAAGGGCCTTCTCAGGATTCCAGCTCCAGGGGCAGCACATGGTGTGTAGCCTCCAATAGCAATAGGCTCACAGCTGGCAGAGAGGATGGGACCAGGGATGGTCACGACGAAAGAAGGTGGCTGGATCACGACCTCTGCAGGTGGGATCTGGTTGATGCATTGTGGGATGATTCCGGAAAGGGTTCCAAGTTCTGCAGAGCTTATGCCTCCTCCGAGGAGACCACCAGCCGGACCACCCATGCTTCCTCCTTGAAGACCACCCATGCTTCCTCTACGAAGGCCACCCATGCTTCCTCCTAGAAGGCCATCCATGCTTCCTCCTTGAAGGCCACCAATGCTTCCCCCTTGAAGGCCACCTCCAAGACCGCTGCCACCAAGGCCAAGGCCAAGGCCACCAGAAGAGGCACCTCCATGGCCACTAGCAGAGCCAAGACCAAACTGTGGGGTGGAGCAACCAGCTGGGATGATGCAGGAAGGACGACAGAAAGCCATTGCTGAAATCTGGAAACAGGAATCGAGAAGGAATCAAGTCAAGACAAAGGAGAAGAAAACAAATGCATCATTTATCATACTATTTTGCTAATTCTTTCAGCTCTTCCTCCTAAGATACAAAAATTAACTTTACCCATGGATCTTAGGAGGAGATACCAAGCATGGAAAATTTCAGTGACCAATTTTGGAACACCAAGCTGGTCGTGACCAGACAAGAACAGAGGCTCCTTCACAAAAGACGTTGATGTTGAGACGAACCACAAGACTTCAATGGATCCTCAAGCACAACTTAGCCAAGCATGGGCATTTCTCCAAGAACCATGGCCTCTTACCTCTTCTTCTGAGATCTTCTTGTGAAGGCAGGAGAGCTCAAGTGAAGCTGTTGAGATACCAGAAGAAGCCAAAGCTTTTATACCGTTCTGCTGGCCTTCTCAAATGTCTAAGACACCACCTCTTTTGTTTGATGATCTCAGTTTTCAACACCCATTTTTACCCTTTTTTCTGAGTCAGAAGAGATTAATTAAGGACTCAGCAAAATTAAGGTGCCATCAGAGGAGGCTAATAGCCCATCAACCATTTTCTTTCATCTTCCTCTTGGATGTCAGTGACCTCTGTGTTTCCTTTGATTTTAACTGCTGGGGAAGGAAAATAAACAAATGGATGAATTGCAACTACCCTGGGGTTCGAGGAATCATCTAAACCCTCCCAAATTTCTTCTGACAGCTCAGAAATTCTTGTTTGTAAGCAGCGTGGCTACCAATGGGATTTGTAGTTCCGCAAGATCAAAAGAGTAACACGCTGGATTGATCAGACATTTGGCATCACTCCCTTTTATCTGATATACAACCAAACATTTTTCTTACAAGAGGCCCACATTAAGTCTAATTTTATGCCTACAGATTGTCCTCATGTAGCATCAAAATTGGGACCGTCAATTGGCTCATTAATTGAAGCAATGATTTTATTTGTCTATGTGTACTTACCCAAGGAGTATGGCTCTAGTATTATTATTTAGCAGAATAACAGAGTTGGAAGGGACCTTGGAGGTCTTCTAATTGACCCTATATACCATTCTGGACAAATCTTTTCTTAAGAACCACCATTGATGGAGCATCCACAACTTCTGGAAGCAAGTTGTTCTACTGATGAATTGTTCTCACTTTCAGGAAATTCCCCCTCAGTTCTTCTCTCCTTGAGTAGTTTCCATCTGTTGTTTCTTGACCTGCCTTCGGGTGGTTTGGAGAATAGGTTGACCCCTTTGGGGAAGCCCCTCAGATATTGGAAGGCTCTATTGTGTCCCCCCTTGTCCTTCTTTTCATTAAACGATTCCCACAAACATTCTTCATTTTTCTTAGCCTCCATCTTTGTGGCTCTTCTCTGCACTCTTTCCAGAGTCTCAACAACTTATTTATATTGTGGTGGCCAAAACTGGATGCAACCAATGGTTTTATTGAGAGGGAATTAAAACCTCACATGATTTTGATTCCATCCATCTATGAAGGTAGGCTAGGACTGCGTTGGAAGGAAGGATAACCTATGTGGTAATACTGGAGGGACCAGAAACAAAGTTCTCCTGTGTCTAATCCCACTTGGCCAAATAAAATTGTTCAACTCAATTTGGCCCCTTACAGAGGCATTTGACCAATCAAACAAAGCAGTTATCTCTAGCAATTTCCTGATCCGGGTTCAAAGACAAATCAATTCCCTCTGATGGAACCTCCAGGATGAGAGGATAGAGTTTGAGCCCCCCCTCCCAATGGAGGAATCCCCAAGGGACAAGAGAAATGGCTCTATGAGATGTCCTGGTATTGTAGCTCCTATTGAAGGCGCCATCTTGGTATTCCAGGAAGTTGCTTGGTCCTTTGATCTTCACTCCGACTGAAGGTTGAGCAGTAAGATTAAGATGCAGAGATTGGGGATGCTTATGACACCTGATCTATGCTCAGCCTTCCTTACCAAGCAATTTTCAGCGTGTTAAATCCTTAATGGGCCACTTCAACTAATTTTGCAATCATGTTCTTATGTTAACACCTAGATGTTACTAATCAGCCAAGCGTGATGAGCCTTGGGACATTAATGAATTGTTTTTGAAGTGTTTGGATTATTTCTGATGCTTCCTCAAGAATTGTAGCTTTGGCTTTCTTTCTTTCTTTCTTTCTTATGTCCTTCCTTCCTTTCTTCCTTTTTTCGCTCCCTCTCTCTCTCTCTCCCTCCCTCCCATCTTTTTTCATTTCTCCTCTTCCTTCTTTCATTGCTTTGTTTTTCCTTCCTTCCTCCCTTTTCTCCTTCCCCTCAAATTGAAAGCAGCCCAACCTGACCACTATGCCAATCAACAGATTGCAAATGTTAAATAAAGCCAGGGGATTTATAAATATTTTTCATGATGGCAGCTTAATTCTCCTGTGTTTTCTGCTGAGCAATGCTAGCTTGTGCCCACATGAAAAGAATAGAAGCCATGGCTCACACAACCTTTAAGCCGGAAAGGAGGCAGAGCCTGACCAGTCCAAACCAGTCCAGAGGCCAGGAGAAGAGTATAAAAAGCCCAGCTCCTCTTTCCAAAACCCATCAGCTTCACTCGACTCTCTTGTCTTCTCAACATCTCCTCAAAGAGCAGGTAAGCTCATGTTTCTTCTCCAGGTTGGTGTAGGAAACTAGTGGGGAAGAAGTAGGATACCAGATGGAGACATTGTCTTCTTCTCTTTCTCCATTGTTTTGACTTGGTTCCTTCTCGATTCCTGTTTCCTGATTTCAGCAATGGCTTTCTGTCGTCCCTCCTGCATCATCCCAGCTGGTTGCTCCACGCCACAGTTTGGTCTTGGCTCTTCTGGTGGCCATGGAGGTGCCTCTACTGGTGGCCTTGGCCTTGGCCTTGGTGGTAGTGGTCTTGGAGGTGGCCTTCATGGAGGAAGCATGGGTGGCCTTCAAGGTGGAAGCATGGGTGGCCTTCGTAGAGGAAGCATGGGTGGCCTTCAAGGAGGAAGCATCGGTGGCCTTCAAGGAGGAAGCATGGGTGGCCTGGCCGGTGGTCTTTTCGGAGGAGGCGTCAGCTCTGCAGAACTTGGAACCCTTTCCGGAATCACCCCACAACCCATCAACCAGATCCCAGCTGCAGAGGTCGTAATCCAGCCTCCTTCTTTCGTCGTGACCATCCCTGGTCCCATCCTTTCTGCCAGCTGTGAGGCAGGTTCCATCCCATGTGTTACTCCCCCCTCCCAGCTTTCGGTCATGCCTCCATGCCTTTTTTGGGCATGCAACACACAGGAGATCCTGGCTGCAGTTTCCTCGTGAGCAACATTGGCCGGGAGAGGCAGGGAGAAAGGCCAATGGGGCTCAGG
>JAPKID020008110.1:0-10037 GCA_026931265.2 Tropidonophis doriae
AATCAGTCCCAGACAATCCCTGATAAATGTGTGGGTATGTGTAGAAGATATACAGCAAGGGTCTCCAACCTTGGAAACTTTAAGACTTGTGGACTTCAACTCCCAGAATTCCTCAACTAGCAAAGCTGGCTGAGGAATTCTGGGAATTGGAGACCACAAATCTTAAAGTTGCTAAGGTTGGAGACCCTTGCTATACAGTATTTGCTAAAGTAGCTGGGCAAAGCAAGATGGCCCAACATGGAGGACAAATGTTTGACTTTTCCTTGTCAAGACACTGCCTTAAAGCCCAAAGCTGCATTTCCATAAAGTGAAGCAGGTCCACATAACTCAATTTTGGTTTGGCTACTGAGTGCCTACATTAGATGAGAATAGTAGGTTTTATACATAGTAATAAGCATGTTCTTTCGTGTTCTATTTATTAATTATTTTACTGTTGTATTGTTTGGATTCTCTTATAAAATGTCTCAGTAATCCTGTACCTCTTTCAGGGAATTCTGGTAGGTGGATTAAATAAACTAAGACATTGAAAGTGTTTAGCTTTTTCAAACACTGGAGTTATTCTTATCCCTTCTTTGAAATATTGGAGCCATTTCTAGGGCTTTTAATTATTCTGCTTGATGACTGACTTTATGTGTGTGTTTCTATGTGGAATTGGTTGTTGGCTTGCTGCATATTATCATGGACATAATGCCCACAGTTGGCATTGTAAAAGTATCCATCTTAAATATTACAAATTAAAATTAGTTCTTTCAAACTTTAAATATTTAAAAGAGGGCAGGGGTGGGTTCCGGCTTCTGTTACTGCCAGTTTGCTTAGGGACGCGTTTCATGCATGCATCGCAATAGTAAAAAAACAAGATGGCGCCGCCTATGCACTGCTGATAGAACCAGTTCAGGGGCATGGACGGACGAGTTATTACCTACTAAGCTGAACTGGACCAAACCAGTAGGAACCCACCTCTGAAAGAGGGTATAAAAATTGAGAACCAAAGAAAAAAAATTTCCAAGTTAAAACCATATGAGAGTTTGGGGCAAATTAAACCACTGCCTGAATGTGTAGCAAGAAAACTGAAATATTTATTTGAATGCTCATATCAAGTTGATTATTGAGAGATATAACTCAAGAACAAAGGCTATGAAGAAAAGTAGTTTACCTCAAACTCCCTATTTTCTTTTTTTTTAAGTATCAATTTTATAGATTTTGTCCATTTAATTCCACACAGACAGATGATGTCTTGGATAATGTTAGCTCAAAATGGATTTAATCTTCAGAGCTGATGACAAGTCTATTTGTTCATGGAGTTTGGAAATTAGAAGTATAACAGTGAATAACTAATACGATCTTTTTCAGGCCAGAAATATAAATCACATAAAGCCCTAAATTATATCAAAAAGTTTACCCTACTTATGACTCCTATTATTTTCATTCACCAATAGATGAAATAAGGTTTGGGTTTAGAAAAATGATATAGTTACACATACATATTCAACTAATAATGAATGGAAATATGAAAATATTCTACTTCTTGTTCTATGTAGCAATTAATTGATGCCTACTAATTACAGTTCCAAACTCTTCATAGTCAACATTAGAGCTAAAGTGGTCAGTGTAACCAATTTGCATTAATTTCATAGGCAAGGTTTGGTTTTAAATATCATCCCTCAGATAAATAGCAAATGGAGGGGTGGATTCAAAGTCCTGGTTTGTGGTAATGGCCACCAACTATGATGAGTTTTTCCCATGTATCAATCTGAATGTGGTCCAGCAGGAGGCAGCACATAGCCAGATTTGGTTGATCTCAAAGAGGAACTGGATGCAATTAATTCTTGGATGGGAGACCACTAGACTATTTTGAGAACCCAGGCAAGATTGGGAAGTCAAAACATTCCTCCAAAGAAACAATGGGTTCTATAGTGAAAGAAACTATCTGGACTTGTCCATGTGGTAATATGACCTTAACCAAAACAAGACAACTCTAGTATTACGTGTTGGTTGATGCAATAGATGTTGCAATAATTTTGGCTATGATTTTGGATATTATTCCTTATGGGTTGTTATTGTTTACTTTCTGCCTTGTGTTTCATCTATGTTTCTTTTCACCACCATTTTTCTTTAAAGGGCAATCTTTCAATCTAGAGCTGTCCCAGTCAAAGTTCCTCTGAAAGATGGGAAGAGCCTTTTTGCTCATTCATTCATATTATAGGGCTGTCACTCGTTTGGTGTCTCTGGTGTCTGTGTGCGTGCTAAACTTGTGTTATACTGTATTTACATTATCATAGAAAATGCTGTCATACAGTTGTACGGTTGTAGTTGGACATATTATGTATTTGAAGGGAAGCCAGTATCAATCAGCTTGTCCACACATATCAGCAGGGGTGACTTCTAGTAGGAATGGGATAATGCAGCTAACACACCACAGCTAACTCGCCATGGTCAAGTCACCATGGCCAATTCACCACAGCCAACTCACCATGGGGCAACTTGCCATGGCCAGCTTGCCATGGGACAACTCATTACATGACAATTAAACAATTCAATTTAATTATTTAAAATAACTAAAACATTATTTTAATGTTCATCATTCACATTTTATAATGTCCCATTCTTTCTTTAATTATTCTATTCCACTATTTCTTCAACACTAATGTAACGCTTGTCTGTAGTAAGTTTTATCAGCGGCAAGTTGTCCCATAGAGAGTTGGTCATGGTGAGTTGGACACTGCAAGTTGGCCATGGTGAGTTGTTGTAGACCTTCCAGTACCTGGTTTTTTCCTTAGAAGAAAGATTCAAGAACTATCCATGTTTGTTTGCTGTATTTCAGCTTTCTATTGCACATTTAACAAAACAAGAACATACATCCCTTCGACCAATCCGCTCCCATAGGGAGGGCCTTCTCCGGGTGCCGTCGGCCAGGCAATGCCGGTTGGCGACACCCAGGGGAAGAGCCTTCTCTGTGGTGGGCCCTACCCTCTGGAATGACCTGCCCCCCGAACTATGTACCATCTCGGACCTCCGCCTGTTTCGCCAGTGCCTTAAAACTCTTCTGTTCCAACAAGCCAGCCTAGTATAACCCCCGATACTGAGTTTTAACATTGTAAATTTTAATCAGAGGTTTTATAAGTGGGGTTTAGCACGGGATGATTATTTAATAGTTTTTTAATAAGGGTATTTATATGTACATATTGTTTTAAATTGCCTGTGCACTGCCCTGGGTCCTTTTTTAGGAGAAGAGCGGGGTATAAATTGGAAATAAATAAATATATATATAAATATTCCACGTCTTATGCTACACTCCTTCTAACACCAAGATATATAGTTTGTCATGTGCGATGGGACAGAGATATCCAGTAATGATGTGGCATGTATCATTAAGCACTAAGTATCCTACCCACCAGTATAGAGTGCACAGTCCAGCCTAAAACAAGGCAGGCATACTTTCCCATCTAATAATACAATGCAATAGCAGCAATTAGTAGAGAAATGGGGTGGGCTCCCCAAGAGGTTCCAGTGAGCTTTTGGGACAGATTATTTCAGGTGAAGATCTTTTACTTCAAATTGCAACAAAGTTTTTAAAAATTAATATTTGGTCCAGTTTAATGCCAAAGTAAGGGACCGTCTCACAACATGTCAGGCTCACTGTATCCAAGATAATTTTGAGCCTGTCTGGTCTGCATAGGCATCAGTTTTGAATGGGTTAGGTTTTAGTCCATTTTTATTATGGTATTCTGATATATTCTGTAGGAAGTTAGCAACCAGTTAGTTTTTAAAATATGAAATTATTTGTGTACACATCTTTAAAATGATGTGCTTTCTCCTGTTGCTATTCAGTTCTTTTATTCTGGGGAAAGCAGCTACTAAATAAAAATATTTTTTTAAAAATACTGAAGCTTATTGTCTAAAATAACGAGACACTGCAGCCTTTTTCTCTTCTTGGTTTCTCATTGGGTGGCTCTATTTGTGCTTGCCATTTCCAGATATTCAGGTTAAAAGAATTTTGGCACACATTTAGTTTAGGCAATCCTACTTGTGTAAGGTCACCCAAATATGTTTAATTCCAAAGCAGGAAGTTAACACATTGTTTGAATATTTGCCTAATGCACTGAGTGTATGCCCTAGCTGTTCATTAAAGAGGGAATGCTTTGTACAGAAATAAAATTGACAAAAGAAGGTATGCATAAACAAAACAATTTAAATCCTCTTTTTTACATCTTTTTCTGGATTTTTCCCCTATCCTCTTCTCTTTCCCCAATACCTTTTTAACCTTCTAATGTTTTTTTCATTTTAAAGTTTTAGCAGTGGCACATCTAATTTAGCTTTCCAATATAATGAATAACTGTCTTGATATAAAGGATCACCTGTGGACTTTTCAATGCAGGAATGAAACATACTTTGTTCATAATTTTTTTACAGCATTTCAAATTGTCACCATATGGAATCTATCTCTGGGTCAATTAGCTTAAACAAATGTGTGACATTAAGTTTGGAATCATCCTAAAGCAGGATCTTATATTAATTCCAAAAAATATTTAATAATCTAAATGTGATACAGATGGCTTCTGAATTATCTATTCCTCTAAGTTTCAACTGACTATACTGTTAGGTTGGGATTTTGAACATAAAACATGAACTACATTAAAATGAAGGCCAAAATGTGCCAAACCTTTCTATCATTATGTGCTATCTTTTTCATGCAGAAAGGGTAGAAGTTTAGCCCTCAGTCTATTGCTTCATTCTAATATTTCAAAGGAGATCTTAGATGCTACACTTAAAGATAAATGCGAAGTATTTTTAAATGTCCTTTTAAGCAAGTTGTTTGGGGAAGGTTCTCCAAAAAGTACAAAACAACTCACAGAATTTTGTATTTTATTTATTTATAAATAATTTATAAATTTATAAATTTATTTATACTATTTATTTATTTATTTATTTAATCAATCAATCAATCAATCAATCAATCAATCATATTATAGGAAATATAAAAAGTAAAGAAGCATCCATGGCATTAGACTGCAATTGACTTCACAGTGTTTTACACAATCCAGTCAAGAGCATAAAAAAATGAAAAGCTTAGCTCAGAATAATAATAAGGTATAATTCTATTAAGAATTTGGGGTTTTAAAAAAGGGCATTCATCAGCTGGATAACTACATTTTAAATGAAAGTTTTGAGATGACAGCTTTTACTTCAGCACTAATTTTCAATGCTAAGCATACGTTGACTATTCAATCCAACTTTAGTTTACACTTTTCCTCTGGTCAGTTAGACCAATAAAGGAAACAGAAGAATCAGACTGGAGGGAACTCCAGATAGTTAATGTTCAATTTTTTGCCCAAAGATTGAATAAACTTATTAAACCTTCTTTTCTTCTTTTTGTTGTCTTCTCTGTCCTGAAACCCCCAAACCCCAAACAAGGAAGGTAAATAAAGCAGAAAGCATGCTTAGGAACTGTTCCTGCTATAAACTTCAACTTCATAACATCTTATACATAAATATATCATTCCTTCAAGGAAGCAGTGCAAGCACATATTTCTCAAAAATATTATTTAATCACTGTCTTCTGCTTTTTGTAAAAAAAACTCGTTCCAAGTCCAGATGTTGGATTTGCTTGCGTTCATTGGACACATATTGCATTGGTAATACAGACAGTTTTCACCTGCATATATAGATGCTTCTTTAGAGCATCTTTTAAAAAATAACAACAATGGACATAACAATGTTTGTTAATTAGACATTCAATAGTTTCTCTAAATCGAGAATTTACTTGATCTGATGTCACTTGAAAATAAAATCTGCCTCATGAGATTCCAACCTTTGTTTCAGTTCTGCACTTGTCTCACATTTTTCTGAATGTGAACATCTCGCATTGTTCTGAATTTAAAGTTTTATTTTGGTTAGTTTCACTTGTTTTGCATTTGATGCCAATTTGAAAAAGCATTTGTTGCCTCTTTTTATTAATCTCATCATGTTTCTGTTTTTCCCTGCATGTTTGAGCTCCTGATTTTTGAGATGACATTTTATAACCATTCATAAACTGAAATGAAATATAAAATATATTCATAAATGAAATGAAACTAAAGCTGCAAATTTAAATAAATAATGAAATTAAACAATCAATAAATTACATAAATAACTGTTCATTGAGTTTCAGATTAATAAAGGTTTGTCAAACAAGGCAGCAAGGTGGTTTTGCTATATACACAAAGTATAGTGTATGAAGTGTATATCCAATATTGTTTTTCTTTTTAAAAAATGGTTTTGTAAAATGTCCCTCGTTTATGCCCCCCCCCTGGGCCTCAGAACAATGTACTGGCTGCACCCCACTCTCCTCAGGCCTGCCAGGAAGGATGAAATAGCAAACCACTTCCAAAGAAAATTGCAGGGATTTGTTGCCAGAAGTCAACATTGATATAAAGGCATTAAAAAAGGTGGCACTGGTGTCTCAGAACTTGGACAGGAATTGAGCTTGATTTAAGATAGGTAGACCTTAGCCTCAACAGGGTCAGGATATTTCTGAAACATGAATTTGAAGATTATCTCTAAATAAGATGAACATACAGGAGGTACACTCCCCTACTAACCTCCAAATGAGCTCTAAAACATGTCTCTTCCTTTAAACTGGATGTGTTGTCAGTGCCTGCTTTTTGTTTGGTTCCTTGGAATAACTGTGCTGTTTGAATTTATGATTTTATTTTTCCTGAAGCTACCCACAGTTATTTTTAGAGTTGGGGAATAAGAATTTTAGGTTGATATAATGGCAAAATACAAAGCAAGGATGAAACCAGCCTATAATAAATTTTATAAAGGTTCAGATGATGAAAACTGCATTTGCATTTCTTAGCCTTTCAGTTTTGTTTCATTATATTCATTAATAATTTTTAAATTTGTTTTCTTCTTTATATGATGAAGGAGAAGGGTTGGATTAGTTGCTTTTATGTAGAAAGCCCTGATAAGGCATCTGAATTTGGTTTCTTAGACATTTTTCAGGAATATTCATTAAAAAGGTAAATGAAGGTGAATAAACTTCCTTGGATAGCAGATTTCATTTACTACATGACAGATGCATTTCTAGCATTTGTAAATTGATGGTGCAGCCCATGATCCTAAAATACATATCTTTGAATCATTTTGTCCTGAAGCAGGGATTGGAGCTGCTGGGGAAAAAAGGGTGAAAAGTCTGGGGGAAGGGCTTTCTAACTCATTTCTTCCTAAAGCAGGGATTGGAGCTGCTGGGAAAAAATAAAGGGTGAGCCTAAGAAACGTAAATCTGGGGAAAGTTCCTTCTAACTCATTTCTTCTGAAGCAGGATTGGAGCTGCTGGAAAAAAAAGGTGGGGGTGAGTGAGTCAGAAGAGACAAAAAGATTATAAACCATATTAGTAATAACACATTCTAGATTAGTGTATTTGAACTTGTGATTTTACTTTATTTCAAAATGACCGGCTTAGTTCAATATAACAGCTGTTTCGCAACTGTCTTTTGCAATACTCTTATTCAAACTTGGATACTGTCCCATTTGTAAACAAATTACCAGTCTATTTAGAAGCTATAATCTGTGCTCTCCAAGCAGAAATTAGATGTCCAATTCAGCCATTCCACTCTATGGAGATGCCACACTATCAGCCCCTTTTACCGCAAAGATCCTGCAGGAGAAGAGCAGTGTGGACAACCCTGGGATCTGGCAGGATGAGAGCTGTGAACCATAAACATAAAGCTTTTGCTGTGCCCCAGCATAACAGATATAGTGCCCTTGCTGATCTTAAAGGGGACACTAAAGAGATAGGTCAAGGCAGTTGTGATAACAAAGACTCAAATAAGCAGGGGATTGTGGTCCAAAATGAATAACTTTCTTCGGAGAGGCAAAATGGGGAACCAGGTATCACACATCAGTCGCACAAGAATAAGGTATGCAGAAAGAGATGTCACCTCCTGGTTGGTGATTCAATTGCAAGGGATGTAAATTTAAGAAAGGATATGGAGGTTTTAAAAGAGGTCAGGTGTCTACCAAATGCTATTGCCAGCAGAGACAAGAGGCGTATTCTTAAGATAGTCAAGAATGCAAGTAAGGACTGTGACATTGATGCTATTATACATCTTGGCACTAATGCTCTGTCCCAAAAAGATGTTCTTTCTGTACAGAATGACTTCCAGAGCTTGGGGTATGAACTTAGTAGTACAGGTTATAGGCTTATCTTTTCAGAGGTTTTACCAGTATATAAGGAACAAAAAGGGAAGGGCCAGCATGTAGCAGAATTTAATGTGTGGCTAAAGGAGTGGTGCAAAAGGGAAGGCTTTGCTTTATTAGTCATGATACTTGTAGCTGGTCCAACCAAAAACTGTACAAAAAAAGATGGTTTGAAACCATCCAAGAAAGGGACTGAGTTACTTGGCACTAAATTCATAGATTTTCTGGATAAACATTTAAACTGAGCAGCAGGGACAGAGAATTAATAGATACAGAACATTTCTGTCCCCAGCAATTTAAAATTCATAGGGCTATAAGTACATATAACATAGATGCTTGTGCGGGTAAGACTATCAATCCTGCTATCAAGCAAACCAAGCATTTAACAGTGAGTGCCAAACCATGTACATGAATCATACAAGTGGCAAGAAAATAGGGACAGTCAGGCATAACACAGATTAGGCAGATAGTAAACACAGGGTCAATCAAAATGGACTCAAATGTCTACACACAAATGCACAGAGTATGAGGAATAAACAGGGCAAATTAAAAATTCAAGTAAACGAGGGCAGATATGATATTGTTGCCATTACAGAAACTTGGTGGGATGAAACCCACAAATGGAACCTACAGATAGAAGGATTTAAATTATATTTAAAAATGGACCAAATAAATGAGGAGATGGAGTTGCATTATATATAAGAAATAATTACATCTCTACAGAAATAGAGCACAACAATGATGAGAACTATCTTGAATTCATTTGGGCCAATATTAAAGATTGGAGGGGAAATGACATTGTCATAGATCTATACTACAGGCCACCCAACCAATCAGAGGAAGTAGATGAACTTTTTGCCAGTCAGCTAACTAAGGTATGTAGGAAGCAGACCACAATAGTAATGGGGGATTTTAACTACCCTGACATCAACTGGGAAACAAACTATGCAACTAGTGGAATATTCAGCAGGTTCCTAGCAAACCTAGCAGACAACTTTGTTTCTCAAAAAGTAGAGAAGAGAACAAGGTGATCAGCCATATTGGACTTAATTCTCACTAACAGAGAGGAAATGATAGAAAGTGTTGAAGCCATAGGAACCCTGATGGCAAGTGATCATGCAATATTGGAATTCAACATTATACAAACACAAGCAGTAGAACAAAGTCAAACTAGAGTCTTAGACTCGAGGAGAGCTAATTTCAATAAACTTAGAGAGAGCTTGGAAAGAATTCCATGGATGAGAATCCTCAAGGGGAAAACAACTTAGGAAGCCTGGGAAATTTTAAAAAACAAGATTATAAAAGCCCAATCTAGCACGATATCAACAAAGAAGAAAAATAACAGCTCCCAAAAGAAACCAGCATGGCTGCATAAAGAACTCTCTGATAAATTGTAAGACAAGAAAGATAAGTATAAAAAGTGGAAAGAGGGGGACATAACTAAGCAGAATATCAGCAAATAGCCCGAGCCTGTAAAGATGAAGTATGGAAAGCTAAGGCTCACAATGAAGAAAGACTTGGCACAAAAGTAAAAAATAACAAAAAAAGCTTCTGCCAGAGGACTGGAAAAGAGCAGATGTGGTTCCCATCTTCAGAAAAGGTAAAAAAAAAATAGATCCAGGAAACTACAGACCAATCAGCCTGACCTCAATACCAAGAAAGATTCTGGAAAAGATGATCAAGAAATGAATTAGCCCTTTCCCCCTCTCTTTCCTTTCTCTTTCTCTTCTCTCTTCTTTCTTATCCTCTTTTCTACTCTTCATTCCCCACCCTTACTTCCTCTACTTTACCCTTTCTTCCTTTCCCTTCTCGTCTCTCCTCTTTCCATTGTTGCCTTTGCTTGTTTATTTTCTCTG
>JAPKID020008111.1:0-10037 GCA_026931265.2 Tropidonophis doriae
ACGCGAAGCGTGTGAAAACAAACTGGTACCAATGCCGGTAGGAACCCACCCATGGAGTGCACACTAGCTCCACTTGCATGAGCAGTGAGCACATGTCCGCCACTCACACAAATGAAGCTGCGTGCATGAGTCCATATGCACCTGCCGCTTGCATGGAACCATCCTTTCTTCCCCCTGATGGTCCGCCAAATCAGTAATATTGGGACTGCCATCCTACAACTGGGTGGGGGCAGGACCATGATGCATCTGGCCCATGGGCTGCAAGTTTGACACCCCTGCCTTAGAGTATCTGAGATCTCTGCTCCAATAAGGAAATCAACAGGAATATATCAAAGGCGTTTAAGAGCCCATCTTATCTAATTTTAACTGGAGCAAAAAAGAAAAGGGTGGAATGAAATTGCTATTGTCTCCCTGATTTGGGTCCCAGCAGTCTCAAATTCTTCTCCCAACTCTAGTGGCATCAATACTGTCACTATGGAGCCACCAAATGGAATACTTAGCCTGCCATATCAGGCATCAGAGTCAATCCCAAAACACTTTTTCTTGAAATTTAAAAAACAGACAAAATAGTTGAGCTCCAACTGTTTCTTTTTCTGTTGATGCTTGTGTGGAAACCCTTCTTCCTGGATTTGCCTCTCTTATTAGCTTTAGCTTGTTTTTGTATTTGGTTTTCTGACTTCATTCCTAAATTTCTGAGCTGAAACGCTCTATAATTCTATCTGTAAGGTCTTAGAAACATCCTTCTCTACTTCTCTAGTATCAACTCCTTTAAATGTCTCCTTATTTTGATTAATGGAAACTTGAGAGAAAATCTATCTTAAAGGAGTTGGCAAAAATAGAGTTCAGCAATTTTACAAATCGGTACCTACTGTGCTTTTATACCCAAATACTGAGTTCTGTCAACTGGAACCAAGACATAGAGGGAGTAAAATTAGCTATTCCTGGAACAGTTACAATTATATATATATGTGTGTTACTGATGATGCGACTATAATACTCTGAATACTCAACAGAACTAAATAGAGATAAGGTCAAAACCAAGAAATTAGCCATCCTATTTTGCTGAAGAAGAACTAAGGGGGAAAGATATTAATTGACACATGTTAGCGGAGGAGTTCTAGGAATTGGAATCACCTGAACTGTGAAATGAACGGCAAATACATTTGATAAATGTTAACAAATAAAGTCTATACAAGTTGCTAAGTTTGAAAAGAATGGGGTAAATTATTGGGAATCAGAAATCCTTGGGCTTCTGTTGCAAATCTTCCAATTGACCAGTTTTCCTGCCTGTTTTCTACCTACAAGAATATTTTTTATTTACTTATTCTCTAATAACAGAGTATCATGTAGTGAACGGGTGTCAAATTCAATTACATCACATGACATATTGAGAGATTTTTTTTGCCTTTGCAGAGTCAGAGTGGGTGGGGCCTGTGCATGACGCATCTGGCCTTAGGCTGCCAGTTTGACAGGCTTGAATTTTAGTGGTTGAAGGGTTGTATAATTGAGGGTTTTGGAATTTCACTGGATGACTTTCAGGCACTCAGGCAGCCCTACCAACCCCACAAGATTGTGGTTTGGGTCATAAAATGAGGGTGAGTCTATATAGGCTGTCTTGAGTTTTTGAAGGCAAAGTAGAACATCTATCTCTCAAATAAAAAAATAGGATTAGTTAGTTAAGTTAATACATTATCAATAATCACATTTCTGGAATTCAAACCTAAGTTGGCTGTCCATTTTCAGTAGAATCAGCTAGTAGCTAAAGCTACATATGTTTGTGTGTTCTACATGTATGTATTAATGTACTATGGATAAGTCCCCCCCCCAAAGCAGTATATAATTTTGAAGATAAAAGGCTTGTCTAGCTATTACTTCAGGTATACACTAGAGTTTATTTTTAAATTTATTTATTTTAAATAAATACTCAATTTGAACATTTAATTTATAGAGTAAAATAAATTGTTTTTATTTTTCAAACAACACTTCCCTGAGCACCTTTACTGAGGAATCAGTTCCATTTAATTCATCAGGAGAGTAAAAAATATCAGTTTTGTTGATTGTGCCGTTGCGGCTTCTCACAGTTTGATACCCTCTAGATATATTGGGTTTAACTTCTGAAGTTCACACCTGACAAATGTTTTATTCCAGGATATTTTGTGATTATTATTATTCATAGTAGCATATAATTATAATCTCCATCAAAAAGTGGCTATTGGAAGAAACTTGTTTAGAGTATAGATGTTATGATTTGTAAACTGTGATCTCTGGTTTATTGTACTGTGTGAACCTAGCCAGTACTAGGTTATTCAACAGATCATGTTTAGTGAAGAAGCCCAACCTTTCCTGCCCTTCGTATTCCTGCTATTTTGTCTATAGCTGATTTATTATACATTTTGTTTTATTTAATTCCTGAAAATCTAAGGGACAAACTGATGATTCAATCATTTGCTCTCTTTGCAACTGAAATGAATGTTTGTGTATGTACAGGGAGATCCTATCATTGTTCCAAAACTTTTTGTATCCACAAAGCTTCTAACTCATCAGTTTTGTTTTTTCTTATTTGCTTCTGAGATAAATATGCATTTTAAAATGATGAGCTGCTGCTGCCCTCTAGATTAAATAGCAGTGTAGCAGCCATCACTATCTAGTAAATAATAAGAAAAATGTGAGCTGTTATAGCCCCACAGATGATTTTGGAATGCAGCAAGATAGGGCAAATTAAGAACATAATAAGAATCCATAATAAGAGGCCCAGAATCAAATTCCCATCATATCAGCCTTCTGTGATCAACCCGGAACATTCATGATGTTCACAAACAATGAATGATGGAAAAGCCATTTTAGTTTATTTATTTTAGTTCATTCCAATGCCATCCAACTCTATCTGATTCTGGCCAGTTATCCTTCCTGTTGATTCCTGGCAAGCAATATGTAAGATCTATTGCTTGTGATTCAGAAAGTAATCAGTATCTATTAAGTTGAACAGATGTTTGGAGGTCAATATACAATTAATCCATCCAATCTACTTTTTAAACTATCTAAACTCATCAGAATTGATTTAAAAAAAAATCCTATTATTAAAATTAAAACTTCTGTTACTTAATGGAATGATCCTGAGTTTTTACCCAGCAATATGATGGATGGGAATCTTTCACTGTTTTCATATTTTCTGTATGATTCATGATTTTGTATACTTCTCTTATCTCATCCTTTCTGTGCCCTTTTCTAGCCTAACTTCCCTATTTGCATTATCATTTCATTAATAGGAAATTTGAGAGCTAACGGGAAGTAAATATGGAGCTGTGCTTTGAAGGATATCTTTTTAGTTCAGTGCACTTTATGTTTGAGCAAGCTTGCATAGGGTAGTATTGTGAATGTCACAAATATTTTTTCTTCAGTAAATCTATTTTCACAAGTTTATCGGGGGCTTAGGAATTAGCCCAGAAGACTTGCATTTTAAGGGCTGATCATTTTGCACAGTATTTGTTAATTGAAAAAAAAATCCAGGATTAAAAATGCTGGAACTAGTTGCCAAATGTCAGGAGAGGAGGGTGACATTTAATTGCTTTTTGTCAATGCATTGTTGCTCTAAAAATGCTTCTGAAAAAACAAAACAAAAATGTCTTCTTTCAAGCATCCATTAATAATGTCCAGCTAACTATTTGAATGTCATATGCATAATCTACAAGATTATGAAAAGAAATGGAATTATCTTTTAAAACGTCTTTGTTCTGTTTATAAAAATAACCTGCTAATTGCTGGTTATTAACATTTGGTAGCATTTTGCCTTGTATAAAATAGTAGTATCCTGGGGAGTGGTGATATGACATCTAGACAGAACTTGCAATGAAGAAGCCTGCTTATGACTAAATTCACACATTTCATTAGGCATAACATGGAGCTCAGAGGGTAGTATTAACCTGAATGATCTGCTCCGAGCATGCAGGCCAAGTAGAGTTGATCTTTGAATAAGAAATGTCCAGTCAACTGACCTCGCTGAAGACATCTTGAGGCTTCAGTGCTACCACACTGGAGCGAGGGATAGGAAGAGGGGATTAGAGATAGCTGGGCTTGTGTAGTCAAAATAAAATACTTTCTTTTGGGAGCCAAAGACATTCTCACACCTGGCCAGAGGAAAGAAGACCAGACCAGACCAGTGGATGGGCCATGTGACTGATTGTTTGGGGTTGAGAAGAAAACTTTTACTTTTAATTAGGTGAAAACCAAGGGGCCCCCAGAATTGGTTTTCACCAGTTATGTGCCAATATATTTCCAATAAAGCTATTCTTTGAGGAATCCACCTGCCTTGGAGTTTTTGCTTGCAATGGAACTATTAGTTGGGACTCTGACAATAACAAAGCTGTAAAATAGATTATGAAATAAGTAACAAAACAGATGTTTTGAAGAGGGCCAATTTCAACAGATGTTTTGAAGAGGGTGTAATGGCATCAGTCTAGTACAAAGACCTTAGGTGCATGGCCTTGGGCCAGTAACCCTCTCTCAACCCTAAAAAGGAGGCAATGGCAAACCACTTCTGAAAAACTTTGTCAAGAAAAGAATGCAAACTAGTTCACTAGTCCAGGTAGTTGTAAGGAGTCAGCATTGACTTGCAAGTACAAAAAAAAATGTTGACAAATTACTTCCATATTGCTGTTAAGAAGTTTGATGGATATATCCATGAACAGGTTAAGAGGTACATTGAAAGAATGATTTATATATTACCGATAAATGCAATATGGTTTATTTGATTTTTGCTTAGTATTCTCCATGCACACAATCAATAGCTTTTGTAAATCTTATTTATAGCTTAATGTGAACAGAGCTGATTGCACTTTATACAGCAAATCATAGTTAAGCAAAACCATAGCTTGTGTCTGCTTCTAAATATAGAACCTTTTCTATGTTGAGCAAATAAAGTATATTCAGCATACAGATAACTAGAGGAAAATTAGCTGAAATATTGCTGCTTTTCTAAAAATAGCATGAGGGGGACAGAGTCAGAGTTACACATTTCAGTTCCTATTCATTTTTTGTACTCCCCAAACCCTGGTCTATGCAGCATGCCAAAAACTGGACCACATAAACAAGTGAAGGTCCATTTGTGGAATGCAGGAAGCACTTGAAACCCTCCAGTCCACGAAAAACCTCTCTCCATGGAACCCTGGTGGCTGGTGCCCAAAAAGTTGGGGGCTACAGCACTAGATGATGAGCTTCAACTACTGGTTTCTATAAAATTCCCAGTTTTACTTTTTGTTATTGAAGAAATATCCCAGGTCTCTTTTTGTAGGCAAGGAGATGTGTATGTCTGTATGGACATTTAAAAGTATCAACTCTTTTTGTAGGATCCTTCTAATTCCTACTGATTCTAGAATTGACCAAATCGCATGAGTTTCTTTTCCCATGTAGAGTCAATCCAGAGACAGCTCTTCAGCATAGTTCCCTGCCACGGAGAAAGATAAAGAAAACATGTGTTTAGCCTTCTAATTATGGGGGACAAGAGTCCATTCAGCTCATTGTGATATATTTAGCGAAGACATTTTATTTTTATGGGTCCTTGGCTCATTTATAGGTCCCAGGCTCATTTTTTATGGGAGCAAGTTTTCTACCTTTCAAACTCAGTTGGAGAAGAATGTAGAAGATTCTAATAGTCGCTTTATATTGAATGAGGCAATATCCTCTTGTTCTGGTAAACCATGAGAACAATTGGTTTGGGTGAGGGCTGATAATTTTTTTAAAAAAATGTTTTTTTTCCCAAGGAGTAAGTGGTGGTGAGAAGCTTGTTGTGACAGAGTCCTACTTACCCTGTCACAATAATACAAAGTGCTCTTCCAGATCTTGCACTAGGGAATGAAATTTCAGCTCTGTTTTTGTTGCTGTTGGGTATTTCATTGTTTAGACCATCTCTCGCCTAAGCCAAGATATTTTTGGTTTGATGTGTACATGAATAAAATGATGATCAGAAGTCTTGAGAAGGCATCATTTGGTCCAGATTTCAAGAAAGCCGCTAGGCCTGGGGCTGCACATCATAAGCCCAGTTTTTCTTCCTGTGTTTTTGCAGACTCTGGCAAGTATTTTCTAAGCACATTTTTGCATTCTACACAAATCATAAATGATTATAATACTGGCAAATTAAACTCTAGGCCATATTTTTAATTAAAGTCTTTTTCAGCAAGGTTTTATTTTTGTTGCAAACTGTGACTTTATGGCTCTTTTTCTTACCATTATTTCAAAGAAAATCTTTTGAGAGCACATTATATTTGTGTTAGGTTTATGTTTTGTTATACGGGATGGGGTTTTGCCAGCTTGTCAGTCTTCTGATGTGAGCATTAAATACCATTCAATATTTTACATTTTCTCAGCAATTTGAAGCATCTTAGGAGCCTATCTCTGTGATGGCGAACCTATGGCATGCGTGCCACAGGTGGCACAGAGAGCTATTTGTCAGGGCATGTGAGGCCATTTTTCACCCTTCAGAGGCTTCCTTTTTTTAAAATAAACTTTTTTTTACAAATTTTTAAAAGAAAAAGAAAACAGATTTTCCCATTACACATACACAGACAATATATTGCAACAAGCGATTCTAAGTATACATCCATTAAACCGATAGCTACCAGAGAACAATTAGGACTATTTTGGGTTTCCTTTTCTATGTTTCATCCAATTGTACCATAAATTCCAACAGTTGTAATAATCCGAGTCCTTCTTGTTTCTGAGTATTTTCATTAGGCGATCTGCTTCCATGCATTCAGTGATTTTCCAGAGCAGTTTACTTTCTGAGGGTAGTAACTCATTTTTCTAGTCCTGCGCAAAGAGTATTCTGGCTGCTGTAATAATGTGGAGGGTCAGATACCATATATGTCTTTGTTTATTTTATCTGGCTTCATTGCCAATAAAAAAGTCCCTTCAGAGGTTTCCTTAAAGCCTCTGGAACACGAAAAACTGGCCCTATGGGCAAGCTGGAAGTTCAGGAACAGACTTCTGGTTTGCTCATAGGGTCTGTTTTAGCCCTCTGAGGGCCTCTAGAGGGCTGGGGAGGCTGTTTTCACCCTCCCCAGGATCCTATAAAGCCTCTGAAGCCTGGGGAGGGCGAAAAAAGCACGCCAAAAATGGGGGGAGTGCTGGTCATGCATGCATGCACACTGTAGTCGTGCACAAAGCATTATGGGTGTGGCATGCCCATGCCCATGCCCTGCACCCCCCCTCCCACTTTTGGCACGCGAGTCAAAAAAGGTTCACCATCACTGGTCTATCTAATGGAAAGATAAATCTGTTCAGATACCCTAATCTGTGAACAAGCTCCTTTGAGTTTACCTGCTATCAGAAATGATGGTTGTTTCTACCATAGTTTGATACCAGTGTCCCATTATTGAGATTTCAGTTGATTATATCTGGAAAATATCTGGATTAATCTACAGTATTTGTTTGCCAGATTAGACTTCTTTGTTAACCCAGCTGTTTGTTTGTTTTTTCCTCAAGAAACATTGGCTGATTTTAATAGGACTCTGCATTCTGCTATTGCATTACAGTGATAATGATTGTGTTATTTATATCATGCCTTTGTTTAGTGATAAATCATCCTAAAAATGAATTCATATAGGTCAGTATATAAGTGGTGGTATGAAGCAACCTTCTTACTTCCATATAGTAAAGTATGCTACTCTGAGAATGAGGGACCACAGAAAGCTATTTGATTAATCTTTCAGATACACTAATTTTGATTTAACCTTCAAATGAAGCCTGGCTCCTTTTCCCAATTGTGCATTATGATGCCAGCTGCACGACAGTTCCTTTTATTTCAAATGTTTGTGGCAATATAATCATTTTTTTAAAAAGTACAAATCTTTTCAAGTTGCCATTTTTTCTATTCCTATTATTATATCGTTTCTCTCCCCCTTTCTCTGAATAGTTATATATCGTTTCCCAGAGGAGTGTGAAGCAGCTGTTCTGAGAACCGCCCTGTCGTATCTGTGATTGTTGTTCAATTAATGGAAGAAGATTGTGTTGTCTTGTTGCCAACTCACACAATCCAAACTGACCCAAGTGGCAGGAACCTTCTTGCTGACCCCAACCCGGTTTTGTAGGATATTATTATAATCAGAGAATAATCACTTGCCTGAAATACCAGAAGCTCTTATCTGAAATTTATCCTTTGAAATACCCCAGATATGAAGTTAGCTTATGATTTCCATTATCTCGAGCAGACCCTTATTATTTATTTCACACATGGGTGTATAGAGATATTAAATATCCATTTAATGTTATTGTGGCTATAAATAGTAAAGAACAACTTCTGGTCAACCAGATCTCCAATTACAGGTACTGCTGACCAGGGAATGGGCATAGGCATGATTTTGTTCATTTTTAAAACAAAATAATGACCAGACCTTGTATATGTTAGGTTAGCCAACAGAAAGACAATTATTGTCTATAGCCCTAATATAACAAGAAATTGCTGAACTGCAACTGAAATCTGGTTGGAAAGAGAAGAAAGACAAATGATTTCTAATCATATTTACCAGATTGTCAGGTGCTGTTTTAAACTTGATATGATATAGTAGAAAGACTTTTATATATTTGATTTATGTATTTGATTTACATAGCAGTCCATCTCAAACAAGTGATTGAATAGTTTTGATCCATAGTATTTACCTTTCTGTCCAAATATGCTATTCAATTCATCTGACCTTAATTTATTCATTCATATACATTTATTAACACTCAACTCCAAGGGTTCTGCTCCAGTTTTGTATATTTGGATACAGGATAAGAAAAGGCAAGGATTTTGTTAGCGTACCAAAACTTGCTAACCACCAACTACATATAAGTTAGTATATCAAAAACCATTGTGACTGGATATTATGATAAGTGAGATCCATGTATTGGGTGGTAAGTTTATTATATCTGAAGAATTTTAGTTTAGGGAAGATGTAATGTCTATTTCTCTGCTAAAGCTGACAGAGATGTTTTGGAGGTACTGCAGAGGACTCTGAAACTAACAGTTTTGGGAAACTTCAACAAGCATACCAAAGCCATCTTATCTGAGTTGGTTCAAGTTGGTCACAAAGATCTTGGAACTCTCTCAATTAAGATAAAGCGTGACATATTGAACATAGTTTTTAAAACTAGTTTAGGAGCAATAATCCATGAGTGGGAGAAGTATTAATCTCAGTTGTCATACCATTATTTGATCGTGCTTGGCTCATTGGCCCCTCAGTAGAGTTAAGTAGTTTTTTGTAGTCTTATGAACATTAATTTAAAACAAAGTCAATATTTAAGCCAGTCATGACTTTTTACAGGTTCTTCACCCATCCTTGTATCTTTAGTACAGGGTTCCTTGCTTGAAGCCATCGATTACCTCGGTTCCCATGGTTTGTCTTCCCTGAGTTTTCCTTGATGATTTTCAAATAGTGCAGCCTCCAGACTATGCATCATAGAGGCATGTGAATAGATGTTTTCCTCTCTCTTCCCTCATGCTTGGGAAAATCAATCTCACAGGAGACAAACAAAATCAAGCTTTATTATAAAATATATATTAAGTTGAATAAAGCTTTTTAAACATTAAGCATCCAAAGTACAAACATTTGATATATGAGAAGATAAATATAGTACCACTTGATTAAAAAAAGAAAATAATTAAAAACAGACCACAAGATGGTGCTGGTTTGTTAGAAATAGAAATATTTTTGACTGAATCTACACAGAGATAATGCAAGGATTTCTGTTTATTTACAAGTACAAAAATATAATTATGAATATTTATTTATTTTTATCATTGTATATAATGTAACATTGGGTAATGTATGATATCCTTATACTCAGCCTGAAGAAAAGACATTTTGACAGTGCACAAAATTTATCAGCTTACATGAGAATTTAGAAGTTTAGGCTTGTACAATAGAATTAGAATAGAATAGGATTCTTTATTGGCCAAGTGTAATTGGACACACAAGTGCATAGGCTGTCAGTGTACATAAAAAGACAGGATACATTTGTCAAGAATCATAAGGTACTACACTTAATGATAGTCATAAGGTACA
>JAPKID020008112.1:0-10036 GCA_026931265.2 Tropidonophis doriae
ATGTATTGGTTGTATTACTATACCAGCTTTCCTCATCACCTTAAATCATCTGATCAACCTTTAGAGTTAGTGATGTAGTTTAACTAAGTGTACTGGCTTCAAAGGATCAGAAACTGTTAAATAAACATTACTCTGCCTCACTTTAAAAAGTGGCAAGAAATGTTAAAACATCCTCCTCTTGATATATTCACAAAATATTTGGGATTTAGCCATGCTGACAAGTTGACTTCTATTAAAAGAAAGACAAAGAAAGAAGAAAAAGTAGCCATATATGCTAGCTTTTTCAAGTGTTGTTGAACTTTGTGGGTATTGTAAGAAATAATGTAAGCAACATTCGTGAAAAGACTAAAGAAAAGAAGAAAAATATATGGCTAATTAAAGAATCAAGTATGCATCAGATTCAGATTAAGCCTAAATCTAAACAAAGCAATAATAATTTCAATAGATATTTTAAAAGCTGGGAGCAAAGCAGAGTAGCCCACTTTGGTTCTGGTTTAAATCTAACATTCAAAAATCTTCAGCCCCAATTTATAGTTATACCATTTCAAACCATTGCCATCTCTCCTTTATTCTAGGGCTCCATTGACAGCAGCAATTAAATTAACCTGGATAACAGCAATTCCAGACCACCACCACCCACATCACCAGTGTTAAACAGCTGCAAGTCAGAATAATGGTCCATTTATTTGGAAACCATCAAGTAGTAGTTTCAAAATGTGTAAAATCTGTTACACTTTGCCATCCTTGACATTGGAAATGAAATCAGATGACAGCAGTGGGTGTGATCAGAGAACACCATTCTGCATTTTCCTCCCTAAAGAGTTGAATAGGACTGTTTTCACCACTGCACATTTCCATGCTGTTGCAAAATACACATGGATGTGTGTTTGAGATAATCAGTAGCTAAGTTCATCTTAAAGGAGGCTTTGGGCAATTTTTGAACATATGCTTGGGGCAGGTGCAGAGGCTGTCCCTGTATTGCTGGATTTGCACTATAATGCAAGGTTACCCAACTGGTCTCGTTGAGAAAGCCTTCTCTTTATCTGTGCCAGTTTTGTACCAAGTTGCAGCAGTCTGAAAGAAAATGTCAGAAGGATGCATATCTATGTTACAAGTGATTGACTTTCTTCACTGACTCTCTTCGGTCATTCATTTTTTTAAAATCACTTTATTAAATATGTTACAACTGAATGGGATGTAGTAGCAGGAGCACCAAAAGCAGTCCAGAGACAACCTTAGTTTCAGACTGATCTGTTTTACAGTAGTGCCAAGATTGGCAACTTCTGGAGCTCCTTCCCCCTCTATCCACTCACACATTTATATTAAAAGATTTTAGCTAAAATATCCCTATATATATTACATGATAACTGACTATCTAGATCTCACCAGAAAATTTTGGCAATTTACCCCAACCCCACCCCTCATACACAAAAAAACTATGATAAACATTGGAGCAAATTTGATTGAATAAACCTTGCTTCAGAAACAAAGGCAATCCATTTACTGATTTCTGATGTTTCAACTAATGCCCCAAATACATAGCTACTAGAATCTGTGTTGCAAAAAATCTAGATGGCAAAATTTATGTTTATATTTTTCTTGCATGCCACCTAATGGGCATTCAAATTTTAGCAGGTGAGATTTTCTGAAAGTCCTAGAAAAGCAAGTGCATGTTTAAAAAAAAACACTGTTGCAAGAGCAGCTTTTGATCTATGCATTTTTTGCTGACTGCCCACTCAGACCAGGAAATGTTGTGCTCATATAGCTATGTACAATATTCTGCTGTATCCTTCTGAATTCTTGGGTATATTTTGAATGTTAAGCGTGTATCATTGCTGTTTTCACAAAACGACAGCCACAGTGACGTAGTCAGTCACAAAACACTCCAGGCAGAAATCTAACAAAATGGAAGATAAAGTGATTGGTCAAGAAGCTGCTTGTAAGTCATGTAAGAGATGCTGAGTGATGATATATTCTCTCCCAGCGAGAACAAAAAAACCATTTTGCAGAATGCAAGGTTTGGTGGTCAGAAATCTATTTATTCAAAGTTCCCCCATGCACATCAAAAGATGCAAGTGAAATTACACAAGTGAAGAGCAATCACATTACATTTTTTACAATATTCAAAATGCCTGCTTTATCACCCACCATGCTTTTTTTTTTTTGCCAAGAAAGTCTCTTTAAGCCTATCAGATTTCTCTGCACAATTCCAATTTCTTTTCACTTTCTAGACATCTGGGCATGTTTTGGAACCAAACCTTCAATTGCAGACACTCACCATTTTTCTGCTCAAAAATTATTGGAAACAATGGTATTGCAGTTTCATGCCTCTCTGTGCAGAATCCCAGACTCCCCTGTTTCTTTTTCTAAAGTTTTTCATCAAAAATATTTTAAAGAAAATTAAGGGACCAGAGTCTGGTAAGTACCATAAAAGTAACTTATATAGCAACAGAAGTCCTTAAGAATCATATTAGAGATCTTCATTATACAAGCAGGGCATTGTCTAATCACAAAAGCAGATGTGCCAATATCTATTCACATACTAGATTTTTTGTGTACAACATGATATTGCCCATATTAATCCAATAGCCTGGGCATTTTTAGATCAAAACTATTTTGTACAAAAATTGTAAGTGTCACCTTAATCACAAAAATACCTCTGAGATTTTGTACTTAAGTATTCATTAGCAGATTTTTTTTTTACATTCTAATATTCAATATCCAAAACCTCACAAGTGAACATTGACAGTTCAAAGGAAGTTTAGTTTAAAAAAAAAACAAAAGTCTGCAATGCTGTTAGAAATACAGATAGATTTTAATAGTTGAGTAAGTGGTTTCTTCATTATTCAGAGTGCCTTGGCATTTTTCAAAAAATGGGAAGTTTAGCTCAATATTTTTGAAGATTGATACAGACATTTCTGCCAGATGTTGTATTAAAGGAGCAACTGGAAGTACACAACTTTTTTTTAGAAGAAATACTGTGTAATATAAGACACCTGTAAAAAAAATGATAATTTAAAAAACCTCAATGAAAATATTACAAACAGGAGTATCTCCCCTTTCTGGCCATACTGAATTGATATAGTGGGTAACATTTCTAGATCATTTGATTTCTAATTTTACATTCTCAAATCATTGAAGTACCAAACCTTTCATTTCTCGGTAGGCATTTATATTTGAAGTTTCAAAAAGAACTGAAGGAATCAGGAAACCTGCTAACTGTACTGTAACGTGTAATTTGCAGAAATGGCTATCCACAAAACTTTAGGCATGCACTTAAAAAGCAGCCAAACTTTTATTTGGCAGAAATCTACTTTGCATCCTGGCAGGTTTAAGCATATTTTCTTAGTGCCATTGAAACACCAGACAATCAGTTCAAGTGAATCCGATATCTAGGCATTCTTCTCATGTTACGGATGGAAATTAAATCAGACAGGTTGCTGACATTAATCTGCACTGTTCTGAAGCCAAGATTTCTGATGTGATTGAATGGTAAGTCTCGGGTGAAAAAGAGTTGGTATAGAGATGAATCTAACCTGTAGAGCAAATGCAAGATAATCATACCTTTGCCATTTTTAAGAGATGCATGCTGATCCAACCTGACTCAAACCTCAATAACAGAGGTTCCAAAAAACAGTTCTGGCTATGTATTCTATTACATGACACATCATCTACACAAGCAAAATTAATTTCTTTTGGTTCAATTTTTGTTTGGCTCAGTGTATTCTACAATGTGTTTTGTTCATAAAATGTTCAAGGACACATTATATACTCTTATATATTTGATCCAGTGTGCCAGGGTAAAATTATCCTTCTCATTATGAGGGAGTGAGGGAATATGACATTTACTGAGATGGCTGGTTGTGGATAAAGGGAATTGTAATCCATTGGAGTGGCTCTAGCTTGAGAGTTGCATTAAAATATGTGTTTTTGCCTCATTAGAAATAAAAGTAATATTATTTCAGGGAGGATATCGCAAACTAGTTGTTGGAAGGGGTCTTCTTGGAAAGCATAGTTGGTGTCCTGGAGACAGCACAGATCATCTTTTTCCACTTGTTTTTACTCTGGCACTAATCCAGTGCCAATCCTGGCTATGACAAGAAATGTAATGGCAGGCCCAGGGTCAGAGAACATCCAGAGCTAAAGTTGAACTTGAAGCAGGTTTCCAGAGATCCCATTGACCATCTTGTCCAATTCTGCTGCTGAGAAGAGTAGACAATGTGTGAATGGACCAACAAAAAGGACCAGCAAAAAGGACCAGCAAAAAGGACCAACAAAAATGGAACCAAAACACACTAATTTCACTTGTGTTTAGATGATGTTCCATGTCACAGAATACATAGGCAGAATTGTTTGGGGGTTTTTTTTGGGGGGGGGAGGGCTTCCAAGGTTTGAGTCAGGTTGGAACAGCATGAACCTCTTGAAAATGGCAAAAGTATGGATTATTTTATGTCTGTTATACAGGTTAGATTAATCTCTACACCAACCTTAGCCATTCTAGCTAGACCTGGTTTTGTACTGTCACCAGGAAGGGCTACTTCTATTGTCATCACCATCATCGAAGTATAGCATAATTTGTAGTATATATCATGAAGCTCCCTTCGGAGCATATATCAAGCCAAGATTTTTTTTTTGTAGGAGCACTTAAGCGCTTAAAGTCCTTGTACATGCTACATAAACATTTGCTTGTTTATATTAGATTTCCTTTGTAAAGAAAGTAAAGCAGGTGCCTCGGCACAGAGGAGACTAAATCCCTCCATTTCAGTTGCTTTAATTCGGGCGGGGGGGGGGATAACCTTTTAAAACACGGAAGAAGATCTCATTCCGCCCGGCGTTTCCTTTAGTTCTGTTGGTTCCTTTGCTTTAACCATCGGTTCTGAAAAAATATTTCTTCTCCGCTCTGTTCCGGTGAGATCTGATGTAGCTGGAAGAAAGGTTGGATCCCGCTAAAACTTCTCAGCTAAACAGGTTGGAGCCAAGGAGCAGCGAAACAGATCTGAGGAAACGTAGCCTGCTTCCTCTGATCCGCTTAGGAGCACTTGGGCTGGCAGAAACAGAGGTGGGAGCAACAAAAGAGAAAAATAAAGCGCCAACCGCGAGATCAGCGAAGAAGGGAGGACAAGAAAAATACAGTGCTATATACATGCATTAGCTTATTAATCCCTCTGCCTCAATCTTTTCCACCTTTAATTTCCTTAATGCATTTTTTTTTATTCAAAAAGCAACAACAAAAACAACATTTTCTGCCTCGACCCTGCGTCTAACAAAACTGGCAGAAAGTTTTGGCTGATCTAAAAAGCCCGCTCATGGTTGCGGGCTTCGCCGCCCGTAACAGCTTCGATTCAGTCGGCAGGAGGCGCTGTTTCTCCACTCCCGAAGTTGGCGCTCTCGACTGTGCAGTCAGGCGCTTCTGCACTTAGCAGGCTGCCAGATGCGTGTGCACCGAATTCGGCTTTGGAAACCACCGCGCAGTCACCCAGTCCACCCGAATCTAAAGGTGCCTTCTTGCTTCCTAAAGGCTCCTTCGCACCCACGCGTACCAAAGGCGAACCAAGTCTCCAAGACACTTAGCTCAGGGACAGAGGGCCAAAAAAGAGAGGCCGAGTGGAGAGAGAATTTTTTCAAGAGTGGTGATTACACAAAACACTAGAAAACGCTGGCGGGGGTCGAACGCCCTGCCCAATGAAGGCCGCCTTCCGATACTATCACTCAAAAGTGCCTAGGTACTTCTTGCTAAAGTTGCCTCCTGATATGGGCTTCCCCGGCCGGAGCTCAAGCAACCTCATCTGGTTCTTTCAAGACATTATTCCCCATTGAAGCTCATGAAGACGGGAGGTATAGCCGCCTGGACCGGGGGGGCTCATTCCCTCCTCAGCCTATGAAGAATTAGGATGGCCTCTTAACCCGGGATATGTAATTGCTCTATACTGGGCAGAAACGAAATGGGGGGGAGGGGCGTTTCAAGGAAACGACGCTTCCTTCCCAGCCCCAGGAACAGATAGACTGCAATTGCTTTATACGCCTCAAGCTTTGTCGCAGGACGGAGTAAAGCGACAATCAGATGCAGATCCCCACATGTCTTGGGGACTGCCCGACTGACCCGAGTCCCGCGAGTTTATGTTTTCCCCTGAATTTAACTAGAACCTAAGCCATTTTAACTTTCGCAGATTCCGATAGGAATCCCTGTGTTATCTCCGAATTGAAATTCTGCGAGTATAAATGTCCCACAGGGTGCTAGTTGAATTTTCTAGCCAGCCAGTCACAGTAAATCTTACGGGTGGAGAGATTTCTACCTCCTTCCCTCAGACACTTCGAAAGTTGCAATCTTTAAACACCCCAATAGAGATAATAGTGCCCGAAAGTCAGTCTGGTGTTTTCCTCAAGAGAATCGCTGCAAGGAGTATTTTGGGACCGCAACCCAGCGACCCTAGTCTGGACATGCCACTGAATTCCTGGTGCTCTGTTTATTTCCAACGAAATAATCAAGAGGTTCGGAAGAAGCTCCTTCAAGGAAGAAAAACCAATTCTTCGAAAACAAAACCCCAGGATAGTTAGAACCCCGACACAACCAAGGGAAAGATCAGCTATTTTAAGATTTCGTTCAGTGGTTCTGGAGCGCATCTTTCTTCCAGATCGATAATAAGTGCCAGTGCCCAATTTAGAATGCATATTAACACACAAATAAATTAGCCTCAAATTCTTGCTTTTCCTGACACCTATGGAACGAACTTTCTGTCCAGCTTGAAATCTTTATTATAACTGTGTAAATTTAAACCACTATCTCTCCAAACAGCAAAGCCCTTTACCCCCCACTTTATCCTTCGACAAGCCTTTGAAGTTGGTTCGACTGGGGAACAGTGATTGACCCAAATCTCCAAACTGAACAGGGAGTTGAACTCTGTCTGTGATTGAGCCTTTAGCTGCGGTTACAAAACTCGTTTAACCTTAAACTAGGATTCGCAAAACATAACGCTGTGTCTGCAGAAATAGGCTCTAGCCGAAGGAGTCGTTTCATAGTTTCATGGGATAGTTTCCTACCTGTAGACCTCGATAGTGGCTGACAGGGTTCCCACAACACAAACGGCCCAGCCTTGTTTTATCTTGGCCTCTAGTCTGGCCCAGTGTGTGACCCCAGCACCTATCGCGTATTAGGTCTAAAGAAGAAACAAGTAAAGCATTTCTTGGAAAGTTGTGTAACACTTTCTCAGCCCACAAGACGAACAAGGCACCTTTCCAAAGGAGGTGCACATAACAAGGAAGGCTGGCTAGTGCTAAAGTTTATCTTTAAACCTCAGAGGCTCAGAAACGAGACTGCCCCCAACCAAGAGTAAGAAGAATCTTAAACCACCACACATCCATTCACGTGTTTCCGAATCGTGCCAGAAAGACACCTGTGGTTAATGATTCCACGCCTTAATTTAAGCCTTGTCTTCTCTTTCAGAGAGGCATCTCGGCATACAGTACAGTATTTTTATCCCTTCCAAGGCTCCCAATTAGATGTCAATTGAGTTAGAGTCCGATCCTAAATGCGTTTACTTCAAGTTTGAGGTAACTACACGTGTTTACAAGGCTGCGATTCTAATAGTCTTCTTTGGACAGGATTCAATGGAGCTCACCTTTAAAAGAAGGTTTTAGAATCCTTCTTTTAACATTTGGCCACGTAAGACTGCAGCAATGCTTAGCTCCACCACAGTCAGTGGGGTCACATCCTATCGCTTCAAGCGATGGGGTTAGGCAAGGTCTGTGTTAGAAGGCCTCAAACGCACGTTCTCTAACGGCTGTGTAACTGAGCAAAGGAACAGGGAATACGGGGTGAGAGTCTCTTCCCTCTTTTTTCCCCCCTTTGGACCCAAATAAATCCAGTTTGGCTAGTCCTGCTCCAGTTGGAAACACCTAAGTGCAGAGAGAGCTGGCGCGATCCTAAGATATTAATTCCAAGTATTGGTTCAATCCCGCCCGACTTCCTCATTGACTTAAACTTGGGGCAGGACACCCAAGGCAGCTTCGTAGATCTATTTACAAAGTCAACGAGCAAATAGCTAAGGCGAACTGCCTCCGCCCGCTGCCTCCCTCCCACAAGCCGGCTGAGTTTTCTCTAGGTGGGAGAGATTTCAGCTGAAAGCATCCGCGAGACTGCAGAAAGCCCCCCCACACACACACACACACTTTTTTCCATTAAGGTCGAGACCTCCCTCACCTCTGCAATTCCCACTCAGTAGCGCAGAATAGGCCAAGCACACTCAGGGCACCAAGCCAAAAGCTGCTCCAGTTTTAGCTGGGGCGGGAGCCTGGAATCACCTCGGGGCCCTCCTGTGGGGCAGCCAAACCCATCCCGCCCCCAGCCCCGAAGCCCACCTTGCTAGGCGGCTGGGGGGGGGAGGAGAGATCGGCGCTGTCTCGCCTGCTGGACCTCCAACTCCAACTCTCCCCTTTCCACTTTTTGCGCTCCAGCCTTTGCCAAAGCGAAAAGGTGGCCGTGGAGGGGAGGGGAAGCACCGGTGGGACCCGGATCCCGGGGGTCTTTTTTTTTTCTTTCCTTGGAGGAGGTGGAGTCTGGGGAAGAACTGTAAAGCGTGCCTTACAAAGACCTCAAAATCCGGGAGAGAAAAACAAGGGCAGCTATACAGTAGATATATATTTTTACAGTTATGGTTACTTCGCAACTCTCAGCTCCCGACAAGACTAGGACTCTCATTTTGCTAGTTACTTTTCCCATTATTATATACAGCCTAGCCTAACTTTCACTTTTGCCTCCCAGTGGGAAAGGGAGGTGTCACGCGAAATCACTGGCCAAACCGCGAAGTGCCAGCTCTCCGGATTGTACCCTGGAGGGAACAATCAAAGGGAACAATCTGGCGCCAGAATTCACCCAAGCTCAAGTTTTTCCCGGTATCCGTTGATCCTGGAGGAAGTGGCGACGGAATTCGGACAGCACCTTCTAAAAAAAAATCCACCGACTGCCGATTCTGTGATCTTTTCTTTACATTAAAACCAAGCAGATTTCCCTTTTTAGAATGAGGAAGACTCAGGGATCAGAATAATCAACAACTTTCAAACTTCAGGCTTGGATCTAGTCCCTCTCAATAGTTAGCTTGGTTCTTTTCAATTTCAAGCTACCCTCCCCCATCCTTCAACTCCCTGCTCTTAAACTGCTTGACCCAAAAGTAGCTTCCGGGAATGTGTTTGTTCTTATCCTACTGGCATTAAGGATCAATAACAAGACTCAACATACTTAATAGTTGTTCAATCGACATAGGATAATCCCAGTTTTGTATCTCATTCACTCATTGTCTGTAAGAAGAAATGCGTTGTAAGTCAGGTTACTTGTAAAATAATAAAAATGAGCACTCCATGCACACAGCGAGCCAATCACTGAATAATATTCCCAAAATTTAACTGTTGCGGTTGATCTCTTGAGAATCATTAACAAACTAATATTTGAATGTGAAAGGGGGAGGGCAATGCATGCTACATTAGTTGCTAAAGCTTCTGACTTCAAACCAAACCCAGCTGTATTTAATAGAGGTTCTTTCCTGAGCATACATTTACCTATTTCTTTTAGAAAGACTTGCCCAGGAAGACTGCGAGAGGGTGCAGAGTCTAATACGCCTAATGTTATTTTCAAAAGGGATCCCAGTCCCGGAAAAACAAATTGCAATGTCTTGAAGATGCCCCATTATTATCCTGAGAAAGAAATTAACTAACCCTAACAACAAATATTTTATGTGCTGTTTATTAATTCCATTTAAAATCTTACAGATAAAAGTCAATTACATTTCATGCATTTAAAATGCAATTTTAAAGTATTCCAGAGAAAGGCTTTTTCTTTCTTCCTTTGTTTCTTTCATTCTTTTCATTTCAATGTGAAATATCCAAACTTATTTCAACATTACAATGAGACAATTTGTTTGCAGAGTGTGCAAACTTGCAGACAACAATCTTATCCATATTTAGGAATAAGACCTACTGAAGACAGTAGGGTTCCTAAGAAAACATGCATAGGATTGTGTTGTTAAGGGAAAATCAGGAGTGTATT
>JAPKID020008113.1:0-10036 GCA_026931265.2 Tropidonophis doriae
ACACAGTTCATAGCTACAATTATTACTAGAATCAAAATGCAGGGGTCTGGGCCTGTATTGCAATAACATTAGTGAATGATATAGACTTAAAGCACAGACTACTCACTCGTTTTCAATTAAAAGTTCCATATCCAATTGGTCATCTTTGTTTCTGGAACATACTCGGATCCACTCAGTTCATATAAGTCTGAACCTGCTTCCATATCATGGAAAAGAGACATTATTTTAGTATTCACGTGTCCAGAGATGGAGGCAATGCTAGGTGCTGCAGGCTCCATCCTTGCTCCGTCACATGGGAGCAGCCAAGCACGACAATTGGCTGCTGGAAATAGAACCCCGTAGTTCTGAGTTTTCACGCGATAGTGCAGATAGAACCTTGTAATTTTGCTATTTGTGGCAATTTATTTAGAAATTTTACAAAAAAGTTGTTACAAAATTAAGTCATGGTATATAGAACCTTGTCACACTCTTAACTCATTTTTGACAAAAATGTCAGATAGCACGTATCTGAGGTAGCGAATAAGCTACAATGATGATAAGGTCAAAGTCTTTACGATGATGTGGCCTGGCTTTAAGACAAAGAAAAATGCTGATGCAAAATACTAATGGCTGACTTTAATGCAAGAATAGAAAGAACAATAAATGAAGAAATGCAATTGGCCCATGTGGAACTGATGAACGAGATAATAGAAGCGATAGATTAGTACATTTTGTTAAAGGACAGGTACTTAATATCATCAACTCATTTTACAAGAAAAAGGCTAGCAGAAAATGGACATGGAAGAGTCCACCTGGATACACCAGTGAAATTAGCTATATCATGTCATCATCTTCTGCAATTGTACTGTTATCAATCGCTTTAACATTGGATGTGACCTCAGAATGGTACGAGCTAAAGTGAAGATAGGCTGGCTCTGTGTGTGTGTAGAACATAGGAAATGTACAAATAATTGGAAAATTCTATTCAGAGCTATACAAAAATCAAGATCACTCAAAATGAACAACACCCACAAGAGAGGAAATGCCAAATATCCCAGTAGAGAAAATAACAAGTGCCATAAAATCAATGAAAAATGGCAAAGTTTCAGGAACTTTCTGTGATACGGTTGAAATGCTGAAAGCTGGTGGTTACAGTTTACACAAGATGCTAGTGATTTTTATACACAACAAATCATCACAAGATGATTTAACGAACTATTGCCCAATAAGCCTTTTTTCAATCATGTACAAGATTTTCACCAAGATAATAACAAAAAGAAAATTGAGAACATTAAGTGATGCACAGCCAAAGAAGCAGGCAGGGTTCAGAAGTGGTTACAGCACAATGGATCACATCTAGATTGTTTAGCAAGTCATTGAAAGGCACAATGAGTACACCATGCCTCTTTCATTGACTAAGAAAACCAGCATGGTTGTACAAAGAACTCTCTGAAAAATTGAGAGACAGAAAGAACAAGTATAAAGTATATATAAGTATAATGGAAACAGGTACACATAATTAAAACAGAGAAGTAGTGAATCGACAAACCACAGGAAACCTAAGGGTTGGACTGAACTAAGACTTGCAACAAATGTCAAACATAATTTACATTGGGCTTTAGAACTCATGGCTGCCAGCTAAGAAACCAGGGCAGGCAGGCTTGCCAGAAGTAAATCAAACTGCAAAGGCAAACCAGGGGGAATTCACAGTAGAAGAAACCAGCACAGCTATTGAATTGTTTATATTCTGAAAGCATGACTCTATTCTTTACCTCAGTAATAATAAAGTTCTCTAATGAAAGAAGTAGAAGAATTGAATCAAAGAATCATTGAGCATGTAAAACAGCACAAAAACACAGGATAAGGTGCCTGTATTGAAGCGTGTTCCAAGGAGACAGCTAGCACACCATTACTGCAAGAGCAAATATAAGCACTATCTCACTGCAAGAAACAAACCAACTAATGTACAGCACAGCTGCAGTAAAACTGAACATCTGGGATACAAAATCAACAAAGAAGGGGTGGGGGAATCAAACCACCAAAATGGAAGATCGGGCTCAAAAACAAGATAATCAAACTGTAATCAACTGCAAGCAGGTTAAAGCGATTGAAAAAGAAGAAGATGGAGAACAAGTAGACCAAAGAATATCTAGTCAACAAATACAACTTAGAAACAGGGAATATTAAAGAAGCACTAGAAATAATAAAGTAGGAAATAATGCTATAGCCACAAAGGTCAGCAGACATGAAGCTCAAATTGCAAATTATAGGCAGAACCTCCAATTTCAATCCAATTAGAAATGTTTCTACCAATCCATCAATGAAGAGACTGTGGTGAATCTGTCAGTACCTGACAAGAAAGAAACAGGGCAGTTCTGGGTGTAGATATGGGATAACCCAAAGAAGCTAGGATGCAGCTTGGTTAAAGGAGATGAATAAGAATTTTAAAAAGCTGAAATGAAAAGAACCTGTAATAACAGCGTGAATAATAAACAAACAAACATGCCAATTGCCAAACAGCAGAATTTTTGATCACATGACCATGGGGGTGCTCAATGGCCATAAGTCTGAAGAGGTTTTTTAGTGCTGTTATAACTTGAAATAGTCACTAAATGAATGATTGTCAGTCTAGGACTACCTGTTGAGAGAGAGGCATCAGTGCATTCTAGAGAAAGAGGGATGAGCACTGTGGTGCTATCTCCACTTCTGGCCTGATTGCTTGTCTTGAGAGCCATGTTTCTCAGACTGCTGTTGGTAAATACCAGGTCTGAATGGATTAAGTCTATGTTTGCATATAAGTTATTTTTGAATTAAGAAATGAATTTGATGGGTATTACAAAAAGCTAGCTAGTCAAGGATGCTGATGTTGCCTGATCAGAAATCTACCTTCCCAGGTTGGGGGTCATCCATTAGCCACGATCCTGAGATAGAGGAGTGATTATCTGGATATTTGATAGTCCCTTCGGGGAGATGGGTGTGGGATATAAATTTAATAAAATCAAATCAAAAATAGTCACTAAAGTTTATCTCTGTTTCTTAGCCAAGCAAGCTAATGTTGTCATATGTTGTCATTTCTGTGGTCATGTAGCCAGCATGGCTATACACCAAAGGCACACGGAATAGCCTTATCTTCTCACTAAATTGGTACCTATTAGTCTACTTGCATTTGCATGGTTTCAAGCTGCTAGGTGGGCAGCTAGTCACCAGGAAGCTACATTTCTGTTGCGATAGGCTATGAATCCGAGTGTAAATGTTTAGGGATCCTGTTCTTACTCTGCTCACTTTGTTAAAAAGCAGATTCCTTCCAGACTTGATTGAGAGCTGGATATGGTGTTCAGCTGTTGACGCTGAACAATTTCAATCTTGGTGCCATTCAAGGCTTGTCATGCATGTATCAGCAGGATTGCCTACCTGAAGAAGAATCAATCCATGCAATGTGTACTTCATTCATCATCCCTGCCCCAGCTGAAATACAGTGAAAAAGGGAGCAACAAAGCAATAGGTTTTTTTTTTAAATCAATGCTCTATTTCTCTGTCCTTATCCCTGGAAAGGCAGACAGATCCTGCCCTGATAGTTTTGGAAGAGTAGTTGAAATGAAACTCTTGCACACAGCATTTGGTAGTTGTTGCACCGAGCATGTGTCAAACAAATTCTGTTATTTTACTATCCTTAGCCATGAAGGTGGTGAATTGGAAAGATGTCTTAGACATCTTTTGTGATGAAAGTATATGGTTCTTGTCAAAGGTAGTAAAAAAAAATGGGCAGGAGTTTTGGCTTTCACAACTAAAGTGATGCCTAAGATTTATTATTTCCTTTAATAATGAAAAAGTAAGAAAGCTTGAGTTGGGCTGTTAACTTCTCCAGTGAAGAAAAATAGTGGCAAACATTCAATTGCATCCATCCTTTGTAGGAAGGTAATAAAACAACCTTCCTTTAAATGTTTACCTCTTGTGAATCTCCTCAGCCTGAAGCACTGAAATTCGTCAGAGAGGAAACGTCCCGCTACTTATATTTTGCCATTACTCCAGAGGTATGTTATATCCAAGACAACAGAAAGCATTTCCCAAGGCAAAATATTTACACACAGGGATAAAGAATTCATAAGTTTACAGGAAACTATAAACAGATATAAAACTATTATTTTAGCACCAGTGAAACAGTTTGGACCATGAAAAGAAATGCTGAACATTTGAAGTTTGCAGGATCAATATTCAGTAGAGGAATATAATGGAGATGCTGAGAGTAGAAATGAGAGGAATTCCTAAAACTAAGTGCTGAAACACAAAGCTTCAACTTCAATCAGAACAGAGCTAGAAGGGATCTTGGAGGTCTTCTACTCCAACCCCCTGCTCAAGCAGGGCACCCTATACAATTTGAGACAAGTGGCTTCCAGTCTCTTCTTAAAAACCACCAATGTTGATGCATCTAAACTTCTGAAGGCAAGTTGTTCTGCTTGGAAAAGCACCAGAAGTGCTGAAACACAAAGCTTAATATTTGGATTAAAAGATTAACAATGTAAAGATTTAATTTAGAATGAAGTTAAATGCTGACTGTGTGTTTCTCTAATTCCTGGGTAATAAGCTACAGTGAAGATTAATTTAACTTCCACATGGAATTTTTCTCTACTTCCTAAGTGCCTCGTGTAGCAATTTAAAGCTAACCTGTGGTGCCTCAATTATGTCACTTCCAAGAACACAAATAATAACCCTGACCAGGATGTTCAAGAAAAGATCCCAGACCTTCTTGCAGCCATTAGAATGACATTCTGCCTCAATGTGTGTTCTCTCCCTTGTTTCCTGAAACACAAGTTGGCCTAATAAGAAAACTAATTCTGATTTCATAGATTTCGAAACTTAACTTTTTGCATCTCCAGTGAACAAATGAGTCAAAGGGAGTTAGAGCCAGAGATGATTTAGCTATCACAATATCCATCTCTTTATTTTTTGCCATCCAACCCCTGGGAATAGTCATCAGTATCACACTGGGCATCACAGAGTCTTAGTAATTTACATTTGCCATCAACCTCAATTATCCAAAATGTTCTTGTAAAGGTAACCATGACAAATTGAAAAACTGCCTTGGAGATGTAATGTTAATTTTCTTTACTGCATATGTACTAATTAGAAGGGACTTTAATGCCATATATCCATTACTGTTGATGCTCTCCTGACACGAGATGACACTTCATTGCTGCAGCATCTATTTAAAGTCAATATATTGGCTACTGTCTAGCTCATTTAACTTATTGTTTAAATCTGAATATTCTAAATAGGGCAATGTTGAATGATTGTCTAGGAAAATATACATACTGAGGGGGAGGGGGGAGTGGAATAAGCACATCAGATTATTTTATTTGTTTATTGTTCGTTTGTTTTTGTATCCCACTTTCATTATTTTTACAAATAACCCAAGGCAGCGTACATATACAACACACATTTTCCTCCTCCTATTTTTCCCACAACAGCAATCCTATGAGATGAGTAGGGCTGAGACAGAGCGCGAATGCCCAAGGCCACCCAGGTGGTTTTCATATCTAAGGAGGGGCTAGATTATATCATGATCTCAAATAATATAGTTGATTTGTTCATTTCATTCCAGGTCGCAATGGGCAACCTAGAAAGTGACTAACCCCCTTCCCTAATCATTTTACCCTTAAAACTATTTGTATTTTACATACACACTAACATATACTACCAAGCTGACTTAGAAGATGACTGATGTAACAGGAGACTAAAATAGGCTGATAAGATAAACTATGCTGTTATCCAATTATTACCTTCATGATAACGAAATGATGTGATAAATTACATGTAAAATGATGACTGATGAGACCAATGGCAATGAGAGTAATAAATTGCTGGACCTTGAAAAGCATACCATCAAATTGAAGGGAGTTCTAATGAACCAGGTAGCAAAAGTAGACCCCTTAGGATACATAGCTCAAAACTATAGTTTTATAAAGACTGATTAAAGTCAAAAATAGATCTTGTCCACAGTTAAAACTAATTCAGGAATAAAATTCCGTATGAACCCCAGATGCTCTTGCAAAACAAAAGCCAGTAGAAGCATTTAATCATAAATTTAAAAAAGGATAGCGAACATAACAAGGTGGTCTCAGCTCTATGAAGCCATGAGGTTGTGTGATTCACATTCATTGTGGCACAATAGTTCACAACCCCAGGCATAAGTATTGAATGCTAATTCCAACCTTTACTCAGGAGGCCTTTTCTACTGTCTATACACTCCACAAGGTGGCATAGATGTTAGCACTGCCCAGGAGTGCATAATAACTCTTGAAGTGCTACAGTGGCGGCCATTTGTATCCATCAGAGATATAAAACAACTAATTGAGCAGTTAAAGCCCAGTGAAGCCCTAGATAATGACTTTATTCCCACTGAAGTTCTCAAAAATAACACCAACTGGTGGGACCTCAGTTCTTACTACATTTTTCACTTTTATTGGCAACACCACTCATATCCTAGAGGACTGGGGTATAGCCATTATAATTCCAATCTATAAAAGAGGACAAAAGAAAATTTTGGTCAACTATCATCCAAGCAGTTTTTAAAATATAATTAACAAAATCAATGCTAATCACCTAAATAGAAGTTCTATGACTGGATTGAAGATAATATCCTACCTGAAGAAAAGGCTGGTTTTAGACCAGGAAGATTTGAAATAGACCAAGCAATAATTTATAACCTAGCAGAGAAATATATCCAAGAATCCAAAAGTTCTCTTTATGAAGTTTTGTAAATTTCAAATCTGCATTTGGCTCCGTATCAAGAGAACTATTGTGAAAGCAGCTGATATCTACCAAAATAGATAAATTATTACTTTTATTAATATATGAACTTTATGGCAATACCAATCTGAAGTAAAATGTGGTCCCCAAGGTAGGGTTAATTATAACAACAGAAATAATAAAGCAAGGTTGTATTCTTGTTCCATTAAGTTTTATTTTCTATATAAACTCAGTTACCCAAACTTCAATAAAGCAATTTTCACCCACCAAAACTAACTAAAAGATGACTTTCAGTTCTCCTGTATGAAGACAACATGGCTATCCTGTCACTGTCTATGGTAGAGATGTGAAAAACCCTTAGACTGCTTGCTTAATATTCTGAAAAAGAAAAATTGATGACAAATTACCAAAAAGCAAAACTTCTGACCTTTAACAAAAGACCTAAATTTTATAATCGCTATAGTAACGGCAATAATATCAAGCAAGTTAAATGTTTTAGCTACTTGGGAATTATCTTTCATTCCTCAGGATGGAATGCAGGGACTCACACTCACCCACAAATCATAGGATGCGCAAAGAAGAGTTATTATGCTTTGGTTTCTCTAAAGGTTGGCATTATGTTACAGCTGAATTAAAACTATTTGAGGCAAAAGTTATGGCACAGCTCAGTGGTGGGATTCAATTTTTTTTTACTACCGGTTCTGTGGGTGTAGCTTGGTGGATGTGGTGTAGCTTGGTGGGCTTGGCAGGGGAAGGATACTGCAAAATCCCCATTCCCTCCCGATCAGCTGGCACTCGGGAGGCAAAGAATAGATGGGGGCGGGGCCAGTCAGAGGTAGTATTTACCAGTCTTCCAAACTACTCAAAATTTCCGCTACCGCATTTCCAGAACTGGTCAGAACTTACTGAATAACACCTTTGGTACAACTACATGGAATTCTACTGGGTTGTTATATTAATCAAACTGCAGTCCAGAGGGCATAATCCAAGTATCTAAGAATGATCATGCAGTTGCATATCAAATGCAGCTTTAAGATTAGAACAAGGAATTACAAAGATAGAAGTCAGGATCTGGATGGTTATCTTTAATTACTGGTTAAAACTACTATTTATCCCAATAGGTCAGACATTCCTGGTTTACAAATGTAACCTCCAATCTACCTGGAAAATATCTACCAGAGAAAAACTGGCAGCCTATGCCTTCTCTAATAAAGCAATTAAAAGGATGCAATATGATCAGGCAAAATTAACATGGAATGAGGGGCTCCTTCACACAGGTTGTCAAAAAGATATTAGCTCAGTATCAAAAATTTTAGAGGTTGTCTTTACCCCCAAGCCAGCTGATCGTTACTGGTCCTTAAATAACAATAGATACCACCGAGCAGTTGCTCTGGTTAGATTCTCCCAATTATTCTCAGCAATTATTTATGGTAAATACCAATTGATGATATAGTGGACAGAGAGATTGTGAATTTTAGCCCTGCCTTGAGCAAGAACTCAGCTAAGTAACCTTGTCAGTAACTATTTCTCAGCCTTAGGAAAGAGAAGGCAATGGTAAGGCACTTCTGAATCTACCTGCTTATATACCTATGGCAATTATTAGCAAATTAGCTAACCTTGAAATGCAAAGAATAAAAGGGAATTTCATGAGACAGTCAGTGCCTTCCTGCCAGCTGACCAAGAGTGTGAAAACCATCTTTCCCTCAATGCTTGGAATGAAGCAACTGTAGGCTCTGAAGCAATTAAGATTATCTGTAGCCAAAGATGAGAGGGAACCAGACGAGAATATTGTAAATTTCACCCCAGCTTCCTTTAATTTACAACACAAGATTTATATAAATGATAAGACTTATTTCATGTATAGTCCTCGATTTACAACTCCAATTGAGCCCAAAATTTTGGTTGCTAAGTATGCAAGGCAGATGTTAAATGAGATGTGCCTCAATGTATGAGGTTTTTTTTTGTCACAATTGTTAAGCGAATCTCTGCAGTTGTTAAGTGAATCATGCAAACATTAAATGAATCTGTCTTCCCCCATTGACTTTGCTTGTCAAAAGCCAGCTGGGAAAGGTACAAATGGTGATCATCGATCCAGGGAGAGTGCAACATTCAGATGACAAGGCACAATCCCCAAGTCTCAGGTCTAGAAGCATAGAGAAGTTAGCACAGAGGTCTCCAACCTTTGCAACTTGAAGTCTGAAGGACTTCAGCTCCCAGACTTCTCCAGCCAGCTTTGCAAAGGTTGGAGACCCCTGAGTTAGCAGAGCAATGTTCCTCAAAGAGGTTCTCAAAAACAAAGGCAAAGCATGAATAATTGCAGCCAGCTGACTACAGGCAGATTTAGTATCTCCTGTGCTTATTGAAGACAACTTTTCAGTTCTTTAATTGTGTTGCTGCTTCTGGTTTTGAACTCTTGACCCTTGGACAGGCTGATTACCCAGTTTGGCATCCTGTGACTTTTGGAACATTTTTGGACTACGGATTGCTTCCTGGACTGTATTTGGCTCCTTTCAGGCAAGCATTATTTATTAGTTATTTGTTTTCTGTTATATGCCTAAATTGTTGAAAATGTTCTTGCTTTTAAAGTATTGTATGTGTGTGTCAACAACTTTGAAACACAACAGAAATAAAGAACTTTTAAAAAGCTATATAAGAGTTAAAGTTATCAACAAATTAAACGATCAGGAAAAATTGGAATATTAGGTCTTGGTATAAATAAATAAATAGCAACTTTGTGGAAACTAAATTGTTTAGTCTGTCTTCAGTTATAAGAGAAATCTGAGCTTTTGTGATTTCAGAAATAGGACACTAGAGGGGACTAAGGATTTCAGGCAGAAAAGGGGAAAAAAGATTTGCCTCTTATGTTTGGTCAGCATTACAGACAAAATAACCAAAAATAGGATTACATGTGAAATATTTCAGATCTTTGAAGAATAGGGTCAAAAAATAGGGACTGCAATATAACATGTCTGCTTCTATGGATAGATTATTTCCAAAAGTTGTTAAAGAAGAAATGACAACGTGAAAGAACACCTTGGAAGGTATACAGCAAGGGTGTTAAACTCATGTCATCACAGTAGCATCACATGACTTCCCCCCCCCCTTTCATTAAATCAGGTATGGGTGTGGCCAGTGTGTGACGCATCCAGCCCACAGACCGTGAGTTGTTTTTTTTTATATATAATAATTTTTATTAGTTTTAACATTTTATAGAAGGAAAGGGGTAGGTAGGATGTTTTAACAATATTTTAGAGCTTCCACATTGGGGTTGGTGACCGCCTCCGAGTCTTCTTAGAAAATCAGTTCCATT
>JAPKID020008114.1:0-10035 GCA_026931265.2 Tropidonophis doriae
GCCCCTGTGCTAAAAGCTGATTTAAAATATCTAAGTAAAATTGAATACTATGGAAGTAGGACATCAAGTAGCGTCAGCGATCTGATAGATATATTTTAAAAGCTATATGGAATCCCACATAAAGTAATCATAGAATATAATTTGATCAAGACCTTAAACTTGTCAAATTATACAAATTTCCTTTTCAATAATCTGAACATAGCAGTATTAACTTCCTATAAATATGAAAATATGTATTGAATAGGACAGAATTGCCATGACAATTTTTGCCATCTTTTTAACATCTACTGTAAAAGTAATGAGCAACCCACTGATTTCATTGGCTGATTGCTATCTTTTTCATATTACAATATATTCTGTCTTGAATCTCTTCTTTACAAATCATGTTTTCATTCAGCTTTCAAAGTACATTTCAAAGAATTTATGCCATTAATTTTTTCATATTACACCCTAATTCCCTTACCTGGAAGTGACTCAAGTGAAATAGGATTGCTTTATTATTTTCTGACTGAGCAATCAAATGCCAATAAAGACAGTTCTGCTCTTTACAGGGCACACAACACGTATATTCCTTATGATAGGATCCATGGATGTAAATCTAATTAGTTTCAGTAGGATTTATTTTCAGGTCATAACCATGAAAATTCTGCCTTTAATCTGTGTGTAATATATATAATATATATTACGCCCACACACACACATCTGTTTTTCCTTATTAGATTAAATTGTATGCATTGAGGGTTGAGATGAAAAACTGAAGGCTTCCTGTGTAAGAAAATGCAGGATTTCTGACAAGATTCTTAAAATTAAATACAACTACCTGACACCTCTAGTTTATCATATCTTGTTTATCTGAATAGCAAATGTAAAAAAGATCGCAATAGTAATCCTTAGGCAAAGGTTGATCATTTCTTCCAAAGTAGCATAATGTTGTTGTCCTAATTGTTTTTATCTGAACAAAATTTTAATAGCGGGACTTACTTCCAAACAGACGGTTTAAGATCAAAATAGAAATAGGTGCTTTTCCAGAAGGAACTGGAGTTTCTTTTTGAAAATGTTTTGCTTCTCATCTAAATTTCTTTAATTCTGACTGGTGGAGAATGGAAGGATTTATAATCTTTGCAGTCATCTAATCTTTTAGCAGTCTGAAGGTTGGTTGTTAGCCTCTGAGATTTGTTGAGGCCACTTGAGGGTTTATCTGTAACCTCAGATTCACCTGAATCAGTGTGCAAATAGGTCTGGAACCTTCTTGGGACCGCTGAAAGGACCATATTGTAGACAGAAGATAGGCAGTGTCCTATTCCTCCCCGTCTATTGAGAGATGGCTGTTCAATTTTAATATAGATAGTCTCTTTGATCCCTCTTTCAAACCAGTGGTCCTTTCTGTCCAGAATGTGGACTTTGCTGTCTTCAAAGAGTGATCTTTGTTTTTCAGATGCAGATGGACTTCTTAATCTAGTCCTGATGGGTTTGTTCTCCTGTGTTTGTGAAATGTTTCTTTTGTTTCCTTAATGTACAGATCTGCACATCTTGCTGCAATCCCCTTCATAAACCTCATTGCTCAATTTGTGTCTGGATGTTTTATCTTTGGGATGGACAACCTTCAGTCCCAAGAAGGTTCCATCTTCCATTTTCCACCATTCAGTTAGAACTAAAGAAAAGCCTTGCATGAAAAGCAAAATGCTTTCAAGGAAAAAATCCAGAAAATCAATTGCTTTTTGGAAAAACATCTAATGGGACAACCATGACCTGGACGGTTGAAAATCCCCATAGACATCAAAATAGAAAAACCTATGAATTAGAAAGGGGGGGGGGAAGCATATAAGATTCTCAAATTCACAGGCTTACTGAATAAATGCAGCAAAATCTAAAAAATACAAAGATGAGATAAAATTAAAGTACAAGCAAACAGAAGAAATGGATTGATTGACTAAGACAACAAGAACCTTATGTACCATCCTTCTACTTTCTGGTGCCCTTCAGACACCACGTTGCTGAGTGGTGATTTTGGAATTTGTACTCGGTGTGTATGAAGTGCATCAGGTTAGAAAATCTAACTCAGCATAAGTTATTCCTATATGTAGCTCTGATTAGAATTATTGGACTAATTAGACTGTCATAAGTTTGCTAGACATATGGGCATGTGCAACAATGGCAGTGAAGATGAAAGGATGAAGACATTGGTTGCAAAGAAAGCAGGCAGCACACATTAATATTCCTTGCAAACCTTTGAAGAAAGCAGCTGGGATATTACTTTGTCATCTCTTAAATTTTTTAACCGAAAGAGTCTGAAATCATTGAACCTTGCTTTAAAACTCAAAATAAAATTAAAAGAAAAACTCCATCTCACCTTCCAAGAATAGAAGCCACCTTCTGCTGCCTTTTGATTCTTTGAGGTAGTAGCTAAAATAAAAACAAATAGAAGGCAGCGTGAACTTAATTAGGGAGACTGGCTCGCTCGGCCACAAACCCTTTGATACACCAACTCATTATAATATCAAGAGAGTTACATAAAATACTTGGTTAAAGAACAAGAGAAAGAAACAGGATGGCTGTCAGAAGAGCTCCAAACAGAATCTGATCAAAGGACCTTCTCAGGGACTCTGAGCCAGGCTGAGCTGGCTTTCATCTTGCTCCAAACTAAATGCATTAAACAAATTCCAAGCATTCCTAAGTATTTCCAGGCAGGAAAGAGTTATTCCACCTGTTACTGACTGTGCTCTTAGTAACAGCCACATGGTGGAAGCAAAGCTTAAACACTAAGGATGGATTGTTTCAGCACTTTTGAAGTTCTAAGTATTAATAGTAAACAGTTCTGTGTGCTCTCTGAAGCATCTCTTCTTGGGGGAGTGGGTGGCGGTGGTGGAAATGATGCTTTGTGAAAAAAAAGGGAAGGGACTAGACATACATGAAGCACATACAGGCAAAGTCTACACATGCTTGCTTAGAAAATTCACTAAGTTCTGATCCAGAGCTAACCTCATTCTGAAAAAGGCTGAGAACTGCATTTTTATTAGAACCCAAAGAAACTATCCACATCTTTTTAATACGATCCGCAAACTTCTGATCTTTTGCACCAGAGTAAATTTATCTAGTACAGGTCCGGTTATCAATAGCTCAGAAATCTAGAAAACAATTTCTCTTTCCTCTCTACTTTTGAGGATTTTGGTCTGCCTTCGATGAAAGATAAGGGAGGATACAGATCCGCAATCTGGTGAAAGCTTTACAAAAGAAGGAAGCAAAGCCCACGAAGAAACATTTCATGAAAAGTTCTTTTTTGTGTCTACCGGGCACAGGCTCCAGGAAGATGGGCAACGGAATGCAACAGAAAGAGACGGAGGCGCAGGGAGTTCGGCATCTACACTCACCCGGCGGGACTGCCGTCGTTGCAGGTGACCGAACTGTTCAGCAGCATGTGAAGCCTCAGCTCCTGGTGCAGATTCTGCGCCGAGCAAGGGTACAGCGACTGCGCCAGGCTCTTGATCTGAGCCATGAAGCTGTCCATGTTCCCCTCCACGGCGGTAAAGTCCAACGGGAAGCTCTCCACCGGCTGCCCAGCCGCTTCGCTGCGCTCTCGGGCCGCCGCCGCGGGTTGCTGCTGCGGTCCGCGCCGCCTCCAGCTCTTCCTGCCCTCTCCGCCCGGACCCCAATGCAGGAGCCCCAAGAAGAGCAACATCTGCACCGTCCCTCCACTCATCGCGACGCCGCCGAGCCACCTGCTGCGGAGGGAAGAGAAAGAGCGGGTAAGCGCCGCCGGCTAGCTAGCTCCGCGGGGGCAAAGCTGGGACAAGGGCTCTGCTCGCCTGGCCTCGGGCGGCGGGAGGCTCCTTCTTCTGCCCCTGGTGGCCAAAGGCGCTTGGCGGGCTGGGGGGCTTCGGCCTCAGTGCCTGCTCCGTGCCTCGCCTTGCCTCGCCAAGGGTCTGGCAGCGGCGGCCCCGTCTGGCTCGCTCCAATGAGCTGCGAGCAAAGCAGTGTCTGGGCGTAGTTAGAGGCAGCCGGTGCCTGGTGCTCGCGCTGTCCGGGTTCTGCGGCGGGGCTGGAGGGCGCGGGGCTTTTCTTGGCGCACGGACCCGCCGCCTCGTCCCAAACCACAAGCATGACAAGAGGGGCCAGGAGTCACGGGGAGCCCACCGGGGGCGCCGCCAGCCTGGGCGTCGCATGGGGCGGCGGCAGCAGCGGCCAGCCAGCCCCCGCCTCCCTGTCGCTGGAAAAGGAAGAGAAGGGGAGGAGAGGAGTCCGGGCGGGGGGAGGGGGAGAGTTCCCCTTTCATGCCCCCGCCAACAGACGTCGCTCTGCCCGGCCGCCCTCGGGTCTCTCCTTTCGCCGTCCCGTCTGGGGAGGCGCTCAGGGGAGGCCAAAGCACCTTCGGAACTTCCGGCCCAAACTCAGGGCGACGCTCCTGTAGCGGGAAAAGCGGCCGCGGCTCTGGACTCAGAGGGAGGGAGGGCGAAGCGGGCGGCGCTTTGAATCTCTCCCCCCCCACCTCGGTTTCCCGCCGGGACTCGCAGCCCAGCTGAGGGGCGGATGCCGGTGAACAGCCGCCTTCCACTCGTTCGCAACCGGAGCTCGGGGGGGGGAGTGGGGGTCGCTTCCCGGGAAAGACGAGCCACCGCCTTCGGGGCCCGGGCTATGAGGTCCAAGGACCGGCGACTGCAACCCGCCTTCTCTTCCAGACGCGCCTGACCGTCTTGCTCCTTCTCGCCAGGGCTTCGAGTCCCCTTCCCCTGGCCCGACGCGGGATGTCCTCAACCGCGTAGGCAGCGCCAGGCAGCCTCTTCGGCGCTCGCCTGTGTGCGGTATTGGTGAGGAGCAGCGGCGGTTCTCTCGAGCCCAAGTTGTCTTTGGGGAAAAAGCAGGAGGGTCGGCGGATGTCCCGCTGCCCTCGGTCCTGCCTGCTCTCATCCTTTTCTTCCCTTCCATCCAGTCGTGAGAAACGTCCAGGGCAGAACCCGACCCATTCAGGTTTCACGATAGCCACCATTAGGTTTACAATATCCGGGCTGCAGGATTCCTGATGACCCCTAGATGGCGGTAAGGAGCTAGAATAGAATGGAATAGAATAGCATAGAAATCCATTCTTTATTGGCCAAGAGTGATTGGACACACAAGGAATTTGTCTTTGCTGCTATGCTATCAGTTTACATAACAAGACAAGAGACATTCGTCAAGAATCATAAGGTACAAACAACACTTAGTGATAGTCATAGGGTACAAATAAGCAATCAGGAAGCAATATCAATGGTAAGGATACAAGCAACAAAGTTAGAGTCATGCAGTCAAAACTACCTACTATTACCACCATCAGTTCTAGCTGTCCAGCCAGATGACATTTGCCAATCAGTAAATAAGATGTGGAACAAGACACTTTATTAATTTATTCACATATATCATGATCCCCTAAACTCTGCTTGAAGATATTACCTAGCCTGATAATGAAACATTCAGAAACCAATCCATAAGCTCAGAGAACAAACCTTCACCCTCACGTATCAAGAGAGATAATAGCTAAAATCGCATCTCCAGATGAGCTGCCAGGGTGGCTGGATCCCCATGGAAGTAGGATATTTCTTCTAGACAATGCAAAATTCTTATTCTGACTTATTTGGAACCATGGCAAATAATGCTAGCAGCATCAGGAGATCAGTGTTCCTCACCAGTGCCCCAAATTCAAAAATGGAGCTGTTTGAATACTGGATGTTTATGTATGGCTGACCCTAGGGACAGGTTGGTTGAAACTATCTGTAAAGTAGATCTCTGAGTGTTTTTGTCTCATTTCTCAGACTGTTGCCTAAGGATAGGGACTGTAGTTCATTTAAATATATGGGTTTAGACTATAATTATTTGATGAAATAATTGATATATTTGCATATTAATAAAACCAATGTTTTCAAAAGCAGCTGGTTTTCTTGCTTTTACGTAATGCATACTGTAATTGTCTCTTACCAGAGATAGTTTTGGGGATGATACCTTTGTGGAAGAGATGGATAGTCCCATTTCTAAAATCAGATTTTCACATAACATCAATATATAATATTAGTTTAGTTTTTATATAAAATTACATACACATGTATATATAAAATTTTAAGTAGCATTTACATAGAAGATCTGATCACCTATCCAGAAGCATTGATTAACTGATAACAGATTAATCTGATTAGCAGCTAAATGTAGTTCTACTGATACTTAGTGAACATTTTTAGTAAAAAAATGAATATCAAATCCTAAATATACAGAATTCTAAAGATAAATGAACCCAACAATGTCTTCATGTTATGCTTTTAGCCAAACAGAAAGTTTATTTGTTAAATTGAGACAGCATAAAGTTAATAGGGGGAAATTATAGAATTCATTGAAGGGTAGTTGTTGGATGCAATAACTGGTAAATAATGGAAATAAAGCATATATGAGAATAAATGGAATGCCTAGCATATGGTTCAAGGATGTGTGAGCAGGTTGTATATTTAGAAGTAAATGTGCAAGCAATGTTTAGTAATATTTGAAGTATCTTAGAGTAAGACATGAATGTATGCATACTTCTGTATGCACATATTTCCTTATGCAATAATGTACATTTATGGGTGAATGTGTAAGAAATGCTCGCAATGAAATTAGAAATTAGAAGACATGAAGGCATATTTCTGTTTGCTGACATTGCCATGTTATTGAGAATCAAAATTATTTTCCACATTAGACTGTCATACAATAAAGCATGGATCTGAAAATTATTGCATCAAAGACTAAAGTAGTTATATTTTATGTTTTACTAGGAAAAAATTGCAATTGAATGAACAGTTGCATGATTTATATCAGTTTTGAAAAATGATAGTAAACAGATGAATTTGTATACCCCTCAAACTGTAAAAGTAGCAATGGTTGACTTACAAACATTCATTTAGTGATTATTTGAAATTATAACGGCATTAGAAAAAATGACTTATAACCAGTTTTTCACAATTGTTGCAGCACCTCTATGGTCATGTGATCAAACTTTGGACACTTGGCAACTGGCATGTATTTATGACATTCGCACTGTCCTGGGGGGGGGTCATATGATCCCCATTTGACTTCTGACATGCAAAATCAACGGGAGAAGCTGGATTCACTTAATGATTGCATGATTCACTTAACAACTGCAGTGATTTGCTTAACATTTGTGGCAAAACTATTGTAGAATTGGGCGCAACTCACTTAATAACTGCCTTGGTTAGCAACAGAATTTTTGGCCTCAGTTGCGGTTATTAAGTCAAGGACTATCTGACCTCTCAGATTGCCTAATCATAGGGCAAACTCTAAATGTGTCAAGTTTTGAGTTTCATTGTGTAGTCTAACAAAATTCAATGGTATTTTCCAAAGTAAACTACTATTAAACTATAGCCAAAGTACTTTCAATTCTGGGAAAGGATAATACAGACTAAAAGTAACAACAACCATATGAGCATCTGTAACTGACTGACTAGCAAACAGTGTTAGACACCATTTCAGTCCAAGAATTGAAACTGAGCAATTTGCTGCTGCGGCTACTGCTACTTGGCTGAGTATTTGGAAGGTTTCTCTACAGCAGAGTTCTAGAAATTTGCTCTGTACTCTAATCCAAATTGTCTCATTGCTGGAATTTCCTAGGTTCCAGAAGCTCCTGACAATATCGTGACACAGGGTCACAAGAGACTTGTGCAGGATTGATGGAGTTCCTGAACTCTGCTGACTTATTGTTTTAGCTCACAGCTGTTGCACAAAAGTCAGTTATTCAAATATAATGCCAAATTCTAGTAGTTACTAGCATTAAACTACTGTTTAAATTATCCGTTCTTTAAAAATCACATTGTAAACTATGTTTCTTCAGTTTGAAAGCTATCACGATAGCCAATTTCCTCATGCTTTATGATCCCATACAGCTCTCTGATCCTTTTCCAGACATGCCTAAAATGCCCATTTCAATCCTCTATCTATCACAAAGTCTTGCCTGAAAAAGTCACTTATCTTTTTCCTGAAGAATGTTTATATTGCAGACAACGGAAAGAATTCAAGAATGTTGGTTAAGTGCATCTTTTTGCATTTCTGACCTGTGCAAGATGTAGGAGATAGATGGAGGAAAAATACTTTCCTGAGGCCTGACTAGAGGTTTATTCAACTCTTTTTCCATGTAACATTTTGCTATCTTTCTCATAACATGACCTCACAAAGTAAGCAGATTCTCAAAGAACTACTTCAAAATGTGTTGTGCAACATCAGATTTCATATGCTGCTCATTTTATCACCTGCTAAGTCTCTGGAATCCACATCACATGCATAGGCATCTATTCCTAACCATAATGATATTAAAATGATGAAGTGTCAGATGCTCCACTCTTTTATAATTGCATCATGCTGTCACACGTAAGTAGAAAAGCAAAGGTGTTTGTATCTCAAAGGATATTTCATTACTTGAGATAGACATACAGATTCGATATTTTCTGATACTTTAATAGCCTTCAACAACTGGAAATATTTCCAGGAAGAAGTACGATATGTGACTACAACAATCAGCAATTGCTATTAATTGTATGTCAGCAATTTGATGAATTTCAGTCCCCATAAGGTAATATTTACGTGTTATCTCTGACCTCCGCCTGTTCCGCCAACATCTTAAGACCTACCTATTTATTCAGGCCGGCCTGGCCTAATCTAATACTGCCGCCTTCAAAATTTTTAACAAATGGGTTGATTTTAAATTTGGATTTTAGCGCAAGGGTTAAGTTTAATTGGCTTTTAATTTTTGTAATTGTATTTATGTATATTTTTAATACTTCCTTGTGCGTCACCCCGAGTCCCTTGTGGAGAGGGGGAGGGTATAAATATAATAAAATCTAAATCTAAAATCTAAAACTATCTAATGATAACTATCTTTATCTTTGTAAGCCACCCAGAGTAACTGAGTTGGGTGGCCATATAAATGTTCTTAAATAAATAAATAAGAAAAGTAAACTAGGCAACTACTCTTCTGTTCAAAATTCTGATGGATCTTTTTTTTTTGCTATTTAATCTCCTATCCTATCTATTAATTATGCATTAAACGATGAGCTCAGAACAAAAGGAAGACTGACATAGTTTCTATGAAAAGGGCTCCAATCTTTTCCCCTAGGACCCTTATTCTTGAGCCCCCTTTCTCAGCTTTGCCTTCTTCAAGCTAGAAAGCCATAAATATTCCTTAGGTTGATAACAGGCCTCATTGTATCTATGACTCATTGGCCTGCCCCCAGATTTGTGGGAGCTGCCAAGACCATCCTTGAGGGACTGATGTTCCAGATTTATCTCTCTCTAGCCATGCTACTGTATTTCATTCAAACATTTATTATTAAATAAAAGGTCATTGCCCTGGTACCATATAAAAGCAGCAATTCATTGCTTGCTTGTGACATACATGGATATCTACCTTGACTGGACACAAACAAATTTTCAAAAATATATTATGGATAGAATATGATCTGTTTCTTCCAAGGCAAAACACAAGCTGTAAAAATATATATGCAGTCACTTTAAATATGTATAAAATTAAACATGACCGCATTTTCCAAACGATACCATCAAATCCAAGTAGATTATTGTTTATAGACATAAATCCCCCTCCCCCAATTTTTTTAAACAATAGTTTGTCTGAGAAACAAATGTAGTTGGTGGAGACACTGTCATGTATATTTTATTTTGGACTTAGTCCAGAATAAAAATTCAGATAATGACATAATTGAAATAAAAAAATATGGAGGGCTACAGATGTAATTGTTATATACATTCATAAACAATTGTATGCTTCTATGATAATCTTATATTTCCTTATCTTCTTTAAAATAAATGTATTTCTTAACTCCAGATGTGATGCTTCAGGCATTTCAGGGAACAACTCTAGAATGTTTTGCACTGAATTGCATTTGTGTTGATTCTGTAAATTAAATTTCCTTAACACTCTCTAGACTGACATGTAACCTGAATACTGTGTAGTGATCATTGAAAGTGTTTATTATCTTCTTCTATACATATATACATACATACATATATACATAC
>JAPKID020008115.1:0-10035 GCA_026931265.2 Tropidonophis doriae
TCGATTTTAAATATTTATTGTTCTGTTTTGTATGTTTTAAATCCCTGTGCACCGCCCCGAGTCCCTTTGGGGAGAGGAGGCGGTTATATAAATCAAATAAACATAAACATAAACATATGATAAATAAGTAGCACTGAGAAATGTAAAAGAAATGTTGCAGTAATGTTTCATATAATTAAAACCAAGAAATTTAATTTAAGCATTGTACATCTTTTACAAATTTGGAAAACTGTTTTCTCTCACTTATTTGGATATCTGTTCTTAGGTCTTCAGTTTCAAGAGGAGGCAACGACATGATGTATCTGTTTTCAATTTATTAATATTTTCTATGGAGTGAAAAAAGATTTTAGTGGTGTAATTAGTTCTGCTACTTTTTCAATAGATTTATTTCAATTCCATAATATATTTTGTGCCAAAATGTATTTTATTGTGATAGAATGGAAGTAATATTTATTTTATATTTTAAAAACTATTTATATTTAATATATTTATTGTCCATATTTGTGTTTTAACATGGGTATTTTCTACAAGACAAAGAACTTATTGTCACAGTTTCAATATTAGATCAGGCACAAATAACTTTTCAATCTTCACAAAATTTGAGGAGTAACTGGGTGAACAATTTCATTGAATTTTCCCAGAAAGAAAAATTATCCAAAAACATTGCAAGAGTGAAACTAGCTTTAATAGTAGCAAAAGCAAAATGTGAAGTCCAAGTACACAATTTTCATTGTATATTCCCTTGAAAAATCCCTGAAACATAAGAAATCAAAGAGGCTGCAGTCAACTCAGAAAGAATTGTACAACAAAATGCAGGTTACTCATCCCTTTCCCCAGTTTATATTAAGCAAAAGAACACTGTTCTTCATTAATGAGAATTTATTGACTTCTTCATAACTAGTAAGTGAAGAACTATAGATTGTTGTCCTTTTGAAGAATTTCTAAGGCCATATTCTTTGAATAATTAAATACTTGTAGGAAGCCATGAATCTGATGAATTATGTTTTATTTAAAAGTGATGTCTATGGCCTATTAAGACATTATTTAATAACTATTATTGACAGCCTTTACTATGGTAACTATGATCTATAAATTAATTAAGAATCTCAAGATTCCATGTTATAACTAAGGCAGGGACAAATCAAAATAATAATTGTTATTGTGCAATAAAATCTCTTTTCCTTTTGTACATGCTATGATATTGTGCACATATTCCAAGAGATAAGATTTCATTTATGTAGTCATGACCACCATCTTGTTTTACTTGTCTTCCAATGTATGCTATTGAGCTGGCTCATTCTCTAGTTCTTATTCTTTCATTTATTTGAATAAGACGTAACTTCCTTGTACCATTCTCAGTTAGGCATTATCCAAGTTCATAAGAAATATAGCTATATTGTTATAAAAAATGCAAACCTTTTATATTATTAATATTCTATAAATATGTTTGTGAAAACTCAATTCACTAACTAAACAACCTGTCACTGCATGTCATACATAGTCATTGTTTGCCATATCATCTTTTAGAACACATACCAAAATAATTAAATGGCATGAAATCAACCATCCATATCAGCACAACTGAATGATCTATCAATAAGAGAAAATTTACTTGAAAGCTAGCTCAATAAGTTTGAATCTACATTCTTTCAGTGCCAGACATCTCATTGATTTTAGTACAAAAAATCTTTAATTATCAAATAAGAAGAACTTTCATATGTTATATTACCCACCAACTGGAAGGTATCTGAATACAAGAGAAGCATATGGAAACTAACAAAGAAAAATGAGTATGGTTTTTATTAAAAAGTCTACAAGACTAGCTTAGTGTAAATCATGCCAAGATCTATATTCCAATAGAAAATCACAAGAATTAGATTTTTCATATCACATGCTTTGCTCGCTCAACAAATGATCCTAGTTCCTTTAAATGTGTCTTTCATAGTAGGCAAGACTTCCTATTAGTATATTTGCCATTATGAAAGACACAAGAAGAAACATTACTTTTACATCTGCAAGCATTTATACTTGTAAGACCTGTATACGAGATATTTGTGCCCACATGAACATTAAGATCTGGGAAGAGGAGAGTCTTTACTACTCATGTGAGGAGGTAGTCCTTGGTCATGGCAATCCAGTCCCAAATGTCTCTTCCTATAAGATAATTGACTGATGCCAATATCAGTCAATTATCAGGAACCTTTTGACTCCAGTTGAAGAGCTGTATTTTTTTGCCTTTGCTTTTTATTGTTTCCCTAAAATCCATTAATATCTGTGCATCTCTAATATTGCATTGGAGTTATTACTTCTGCCTTTATTTGTACTTTTCTATATTGTTTTAAGCCATGCTTTTGTAGACAGTATAGAAGATGACCTTCACCGAACTATGCAAGAATTATTACTTAGGCAAAAGGAGAACAATGTTATAAGTTAACATTGGAAAGCAATTCAGTTACATACTTTCTTATTCACTGGACTATAAGAGGGAGAAGATAGAGCAATCAGACTTTCAAGATTTTATATTATAGTCAATGTCAATAAAAGTACTTTTAGCCTTCCTGGAGATTCAATTTCCTAGTGTGATCCCGCTAGTGGGCTGACAGTTTCTAAGTAAAAGGGAAATTTTCTAAATGGAAGCTTCTCTTTTCAGTAGCATCATCTTTTAGATATAATCCAATTATATAGTCTCTCCAAGTATATTTGTCTTAAAAGTCCTAATGTGACTGGCAGGACTCAGCTATTATTCCTGATTTTTGTAAAATGGCTAGTGAGCTACAGTATGTCAGACTGGGGGAATCAACGTTGTCAAAATATGTCTTTTTGAAAGGCTCTTATGTCATGATTTTCCCAAGGTAAGGAGAAAGGGCAAGTATACTCACTTAGACATGCCCTCGGGAGTGGGGGGGAGGCTGTTCTACAAGATGGAGACCACCAGAAGAAAGGCATGGATTTTGTATTTTACCTTGTGAGGATGTTTAATGTACCTCATGTGGATGTTTAATGTAGAAATCACTTATGTTTTGTAATGTAATTATCACATAAAATCATTATTATGTTTTTTCTACATACTTAACTGTTAATCAGGAGCAGGAACTATTTTAGTTTATATTTAGGTAAATATATACATGGAGTTCAAAAGGGGACAAAGGATGAAATATGTATCATAACATCATGTGAAAAACACACATCCTTTATTTAGGGCAAAGGTGACCAAACTTGGGAACTTTAAGACTTGTGCATTTCAACTTCTAGAATTCCCCAGCCAGCATCCCAAGTTTGGATACCCCTGATCTAGGTTAGCTCAAGAGTCTTACTATAGTTTTAACTTGAAAAGCTTAAAAAGATATGTAAGTCATCCTGTACTGTATTTATACTGGAATATTAAAACAAAGGATGGGGCTTGTGAAATGACATCACCATGTGTATATAGTCATTTCCCTATCATTGTACTGTAGCTGAGTTGCAGATAAATTGAATGTCTAGAAAGAATTCACAGTACTTTGCTTCCTTCTGGTCCCATTTTTAATAAGGTAATAGGCCTATGTTTTATTTTGTAGCTTTTTTTAATTTAAAAGTGGAAGGTAGGTAGGTAGGTAGGTAGGTGATAGATTGATGATAGAGAGAGACAGACAGAAAGACAATTTATTAGTCTTAGAGTCATACCAAAAACATATAAAGCAGACGTTTGGCATTCAGACAGAATTAAAGACAAACATAATTCAGTAAGTAAGTGGGCTGGTTGGTCTATGCAGAAATATAAATAGTTTAGAATTTTGTAAAGGGTTCACTTTACAAAATTAATAGTTCAAAGTATTCTGCATACTTTTCACTTTTTATCTGTGTTAGTCTTTGTATAAGTCAAATAAATAAAATAATATCCACCTCTGAAGATATGTAGATTCAAGTCTGTAATAGTAAGCATAATATTTTAATTGCCAATTAATGTTAAAGGATTGCAGTTATTGCTAGTTTTTAATATGGTTTCATTTGTAGAATTAGATTTTACGTAATAAGCCATCTGTCATTCGTCTTTCTCATGGTTTCATTTTTTAACAGTTGCCCTTATTTAAATCATCCATTAGCACCAGGAATCAATAGATATAGGACAGCTGAATATTTCCATTATTATTTAATTCATTAAATACCAAATATATCATTTCATACAATGAATAAGAACATGTGCAATTTTGCATCTCAACTATTCAGAGAAAACTTCCCTTTGCATATTGGTTTTGAAATAATTTAATATTCAACAAAATGAGTACTCAAAGCTAAGTCACTGCAACATCTCTTTTCCCAGAGAAGTAATCATTATTGAATATTTTAAGAAATTTTAAGATGATGTGGAAGGTACATATTAAAACACATCCAATATAATACTCACCAATCTTGTTGGGACTAAGTCCCAACATGCTTAGTCTGAAAATCAGAGCAAAGTGTTGCTAGGATTTTTTTTAATTAGAGACTTTGTCATCCATAAACATTAACTTATTTTTATTGTTATACTTTCATAGAATGTAACAACACTTTTTGGAAAATAACTAGCCTTTTCAGACATCTGAAAGATTTGCAAGGGGCCAATATAATGATGAATAAGCTTGAAGAGAAAGGGGAAGGGATGCTGCCTAGGAAACAATCAGAGAAGAGAGGCAGGAGCCCAGCACATCAGAGAAAGGAACTTTCTCTGATCCATTTCTCTGACCCATTCTAATGGATCAAAACAAATAAAAGTAGAGGTGAAAAAATTATGCCTTTAATTCTTCAAAGATTCTGTTAATGCAGTCTCATAATAAAGTAGAAGCAGATCATCTTATCATGTTTCCTCTCTGGTTTACCTGGAAGGGTGATAGATAGAGAAGTGGGTATGTGACTTATCCACATTGTCTACGACCACAATGAATTCAGTCTGGTATTTTAAGAAAAAGTTCAACCTCTATTACATCTGCATGGAGATGTGATCCAAGCGCCACTATTTTGCATATGCATCAACGTTGCAAGTGCAAGATGAGGATTGCATCATACTGTTATCCTTGTTATCTTCCAGGTTTTTGTATCCGTACAAAGGCATAATGTACTCTGAGCTATAACCTTCATAATTACAATAGTAGACCATATGAATATCTCACAGCTGAGCACATGTACAGTAGGGTTGCATTAATGTGATATGAAAAAAACCTTATTCTGTTATTCTGTGCAAGGCTGTGCTAGGCTATTTCTGTCACATGCAGACTGGCTTAAACCAGTCGAACCGCAACAAGGAAGCTAGCAGACAAAGAAATCTACAGCAACCAATCCCTGCAATAATGTGAAGTTATGTGATCCTAGGTGTTTTTATACATTGCTATATATGGTTATAAAGTATGACGTGTGTTATGTTTAACCTCGCCTTCTGATGTATTTCAATAAAAGAGGTTCACAGACTCTGGTCTGGGCTCTCTCGTCCACCCCAAAGGAAGCATGTGCGTATGTTTCTTTTCCCTTACTCATGAGAAGCCCGCCAGAGAAGCTTACAAAGTAATATATGTACCTACAGTATCTTATAGAATATTATGGTAAATTTTCATCTTGTAGCTTTCTATGAAGTCATTTTATTTACCTTAATGGACTTACCAATTTGGATTTAATATCAAGTAAAAAGATAACAATATTCTGAAAAGCACTGGTCAGAAGAAACTGTCAAATACAGGATTATATATCCCCCAGATATTCAAATAAGATTGCATAGCAGATTGCAATCCCCAAAGACACTATGTAAAATTCTGTCAGAGGGTTTTTCTAGGAAGAAAAAAATAAAAAAAAATGAATATAAGGACCTTTTTAAAATAGTATATATCTTTTCTGAAAATTGGGAAAATGAATATAAAATTGGAGAAATGAGAAACTTATAAAATTGATCCATTATATACCTTCATTTTCCCATTTTATAGTTGGCACAATGCCTAAGGAATAGACTTTGTATAGAAATTACAACCTGAGCAATATGAAAAGACCACAAAATTGTTTCAGCCATCATTGCTGGCTAATAATTAATGTTAAAATGAATGCTGAATCATGAAACATTGCTTCTTGTTAGATGATGATGATGATAATTATTATTATTATTTACTTTATTCATTAAACTTGAAACTAAGTTAACTGAACATTCAAAAATGCATCATAAATACCATTGACTGACACTAATGGTTGACACAGGTTGCTGCCGGCATCCTAGGTATCAACCAAGTACCTTTTTAAAATATATGATGTTCCGACTAGCAGTTTTTTTGCAGTTCCACTGGTGTTATTGCAGGAAGCTTCAATTTGTTGATTATCTTATAAAATTCTTGGACATGGAACCAAGTGCCTTGATGACAATGTTACATTTTTCATCCATAATCGTGTAATTTCAATGGCCAGGTCACAGTATTTCGTAATTTTTTCCAGTTCTTTGCCTTCAACTCTGGCATCTCCTTGTACTGCAATGCCAATAAATTATACATTTTGGTTTTCGACAACTGTGATATTTAGTGTGTTGTTTTCCAAATGACGATCCATCTGTATTCGAAAGTCCCACAAGATCTTCACTTTCTCATTTTCAATAACTTTTTCCACTTTATGTTCCCATGACTTTCTGGATACAGGTAAATCATATTTTACTATTATATTAATAGTATTAATAACTACATTATTATTATTACCTTTATTCATAAAAACATGAAACTCGGCCAACTGAACATTTAACAATGCATTGCAAATACTATTGACTGGTGCTAATGGTTGACACAGTTTGCTGCCAGCATCCTAGGTATCAACCAAGTATCTTCGTAGAATGTAAGATGTTCCAAGTAGCACCGTTTTTTGCGGTTCCACTGGTGTTAATGCAGGAAGCTGCAATTTGCTGATTTATTATTATTATTATTATTGTTGTTGTTGTTGTTGTTGTTGTTGTTGTTGTTGGCATGATTATGATGATGCCTGATTCTTAATGCTGGGACAGCATTAAGATTGGGCTCCTGGTCTGCCATATTCTATGGCCATTTCTTTCTTTCCTGCCTGCCCCCAGGCACATAGTAACTGTCCACATAGTAAAGTCAAGAATTTGGAATAGACCTGGAAGGGGCCTTGGAGGTCTTCTAGTCCAACCCCCTGGTCAGGCAGAAGACCCTAGGCCATTTCAATCAATCAATCAATCAATCAATCAATCAGAGAGGTGGAAGGGACCTTGGAGGTCTTCAGCGCCCTGCTCAAGCAGGAGACCCCAGACCATTTCAATCAATCAATCAATCAATCAATCAATCAATGAGAATAGAGCTGGAAGGGACCTTGGAGGTCTTGGCCAGGCAGGAGACCCTGGATCAATTCAGACACACTGTCCACTCTTTTCTTAAAAACCTCCAGTGATGAAACACCAACAACTTTTGGTGGCAGGCTGTTCCACTGGTCAATTGTCCTCACTGTTAGGAAATTCCCTCTTAATTCCAGGTGGCTTCTCTCCTTGATTAGTTTCCATCCATTGTTTCACTCTGCTGCCAGCCCTTTAAGCCGTCAGCAGACCACAAAACAACCAGTGGAACCTCCAGAAGTTGTGGGTGCTCCATCACTGGAAGTCTCTAAGAAGAGACTGGACAGCCACTTATCTGAAATGGTGTAGGGTTTCCCTCCCAAGCAGGAGGTGGGACTAGAAGACCTCCAAGGTCCCTTCCAACTCTATTCTGATAGATAGTCCTTCCATAGTTATAAAGCCACATCCACCAGTGGTTACTTTCTTCCCTTCTGCTTCTTGGTAGGACATCAAACCAAGCCAGTATGATGAGCGAAGGTCCTTCAACCCTCTGGAGATCCCAAGATCAAGCCAGAGATTTCTGCCAGGAAGGGGATTGGCAACTAGCCAAGGGCAACCTCCCGTTGGCCGCTGCCTTCTATGTTGCTGGGTTCCTCCTCTGCGCCCCCATGGCCGTCAACAAGCTGGTGTCTCTTGAGAAGAAGGACCAAGCCAACGTGGTCGCCATCTTGGAGAGCTGGTGCCAAGGAGAAAGCCCCATCCCAAAGTTTGGGAGCCATCCTTCTGACCCGCCGCTGCTCGACGTCACCACGGCGGCTGATTTTCTCCTGGCCTTTGACCCGCAGAACATGGCCGCCTTGCTCTTCAACATGGACGCTGCGCTGAAGGCAGGCCACCCTCTCCACGTGGCCAGCCAGTGTGACTCTCTGCTGGAGGTCCACCCTTGTGTGGAGCTGGTCCTCACCCACGCTTTGGCCCTGGTGCTGTCCCAAACGCGCCTCCAAGATGGGATCGCCAAATACCTCAAGGCCTTCATGGAAAGTCAGAACGAGACAGTGACGTTCATGAGCCGAAGACAGGGGAGATACCTCCAGAAGGTCATCCAAGCTTGTTTGGACTGCCTCTCCCTTCCAGACAACTGTGCAAAGGAGATACTCATCCGGGAAGATCTTTGCTATGACTTCCTGGCTGCCATAGCCCCCGAGGACCTCCGGGTCTGCCCCATTCAGTCTCGGCGTCTTTTCGAGCGACGTATGTATGAGGAGTGCGTGTCCTTCTCCAGCAGGGCCTTAGAGACCTCCTCCTCCAGCGGTTCGCCCACCGGCCAAGAGGCCTCAAGTCTTCTAATGCACCGAGCTGCGGCTTTCTTTGCCATCGGAGGCCACCTGCCGGAGACATTGAAGGACCTCAAGGCTGCCTTCGAAGCTCACCCCAAGCTGGCCAAGAGCTCCTTCGAAGCCCTCTTCACTCCAGGAGAGGCGGAGATTGTCGAGAAGCACGCCCGGACAGTCCTGGAGGTGGATTTTGCCGCTTACAAAGAGGCCGTCCGTGTGAGGAGCGAAGTCCGTAGCAATGGCGGGCAGGAGTTGATTCCTCCTGTTCTCCGTACACTCCATTTCCTGCTCCAGATCGCCCCGGGGTCCCTGCGAGAACTGAACGTCCGCCTGGCCGATTGTTACCTCTTACAAGGCAACATCTCGGCCTCTTTAGAAGTTTGCGACCGTCTTCTGTCTGCTGCACAAACCACGTACCGAAACACCCTTCTGGCGCAGCGGGGTTTCTGCCACCTTCATGCCAACCGCCATCCAGAAGCCCTCCGAGACTTCCAAGAGATCCTCGAAGACTTCGCACCGCATCCGAGCAGCTGCGTGAAGGCCCTGTGCGGGCGAGGCCTCCTCCGAGCCTGGGCCGGCCAGCCGTATCTCACCGCCTTGGATTACCTCACTGCCTGCGGACTGCGGTTCGAGGAGACCGGCTTCGCGATCAAGGCCTACGTCCCTTGGAACCAGAGAGGGTTCCTCTTGGTCAGCCTCCAGGAGCAGGTCCAGGAGATGCTGGAGATGAAGGAGAAAGTCCGTCGCAGGCCCGAGGACCGGTGGGAGAAATCCGGATGGCTGGACGGGCTCCAGAAGGACGGGTGAGTCAACGTCCAGGTGGACCTTCTCCAGCTTTTTGTGGTCTTGATGTTCTCCATCATTTCCTTCTTCTCTGGTCTCCCCAAAGTTGGGACACCGGCAAGGATGGGTGGGAGGGTGTGTTGTCAGGCCGTCCTTTACAGGTGGATGAAGGTAGGTTCGCGTCGTGAAACACAACTCAGAGTATTTTTTTTAATCTCCTCTCAAGAGATTTTTAAAAAATTTACCTTCTCATTTTACTCAGGGATTCCTTTGGGATCCACTCACTGGCTTCTCTTCTCCTGCAACTGGACGGTTCGGACACCGTGTCGCGGCTGCTGTGCGCCGACGCTCTGTACCAACTGGATCGCCTGGAAGAGAGCCACCAGATCCTTTGGGTGGCTCTCTCAAAGTACTCCGAGAAACCCCCTGTCCTGGCCAGGCTGGCTCTCCTGAGGCTGAAGGAAGGCCGCGTGGAGGGTTGCAATCAGGTGAAATCAAAGCCCCCCCCCCACAACAGCCCTAAATCCCTGGGATTTTTTAAAAATCTGTTCCAAGACTTTGCATTTGTAATGAGTAGAAGGAATAACTTTGAGAAAACAGAAGAGAGAGGGGGAGAGAAAGAGGGAGAAAGAGAGAGGGGAGGAGGGAGGGAAAGAG
>JAPKID020008116.1:0-10035 GCA_026931265.2 Tropidonophis doriae
ATTAGTTTTTACCTTCTTTCTTAAACTGTTTAATAAAATTATATATTATATAATTATATATGTGTGTAATTATATAATATATAATTATACAATTTTGTTTGTTTGTTTGTATGAATGTAGCTGGCTTATATCATTTGGAAATTCATAAACATAAATGAAATATATTACATAAAGATACCAAAGAATCAAAAAGTTGTTATTTAGGTCATTGAATCAAACCTATTGCTCAGGGCAAGTCCAAATGCAATTTAACATGTAATCCATAATTTACTATAAAAAGTCATGTTAAAACATTCCTGAGATACTGTTTCTACATTCAGTGAAACAAAGCCCATCACTTCTATATAATTATGTATTCACATATTTGGAAATGTTTTTAATATACAATTGGAATTTGCCTTTATCTAATCTTAAAGCCATTAATTCTACATCCTGTATTGTGGAATATTATCAAATGCTATATGACTTTCTTCAATGTGTTATATGTTCAAGTGTATGAAAAATGCTGTCATTTATTACTCTCAAGGCTTTATTCCCATTTTTTTACCCGTCTTAGTTTCTAACCTGGCATATTTAAACAAAAAACAAAAAACATCACATTGTCAACTGTAGCAATCTGATTCTATATTCACCACTGACCCTCCAAATAGCCTTCCTGCAATTCAATGCCCCCCCTGATTACCTGCACCTGGAATAGACTACTACTCTTCTCCTCCCAACAGTTCTTGTTCTTGGTTCTGTACTGATTTCTAATCTTTTGATGAGTTTCATTTCCTTTCTCTTAACCTGTTCCAGTTTATCTTCTTAAAATTATAGTACCAAATATTCCAAAGATGCTTTTTCAAATAACAACTGAACTTTATTTGTTTTTGCTTGGAGATGTTTAAAGCTGGATGCTTCTCATCCAAGAAGCTTCTTCAGTTCTTAATGAACTGAACTGAAGAAACTTCATTTAGAACCGAAGAAGCTTCTTGGATAAGAAGTGAAATGTCTTCAAGAAAAAACAAAGAATGTCCATTTGCCTTTTGAAAAAGCACCTTTGCATCAAGCATGACCTGGATGATTGAGAATTTCCACACACATTTAGTACCAGAATAGGACACAATACTCAAAATGGGTTCTGACCAAATTAAAACAAAACTATAACTTCCAATTGTTGGAAAAGTATTTTTTACTACAACCTAAAATTGCATTTGCCTTTTCCCTCCCAACAATATCACATTGCTGACTAATGTTCAGTTGGCAATCAATTACTGTTCCAAGCTTTTATGCACAATGATTACTGCCAAATTTCATTTCTAAATAAACACATTTGATTTGTTTCTTAAGTGAAGAAATCTGCATGTCATATTTCTATTATAAGCTCATCTCTCTAAGCTATCAAGATTACTTTGCATTTTCTGTCTTCTAAGATATTCGCTATCCTACTCAATTCTGTTTTATTCAATTTCTTTTTAACCAGATCCATTAAATGTCACTTAGTTTGTGCTCAATAGCCATTTCGCCCCCAAAATGATACTCTTCAGATATGTAGAATTTCAACTTTCACAGTTTTCATACCAGCTGGAAGGTTATGGGTGCAGAAATCCAACATAAGTAAAAGCTTCCAGATAGGGGTAAAAAACTTGTTAAGCATCTTTGCAATATGCATGTCAACATGTGTTTATGTTGATTAAATATAATATTGAACAGCAAATTTCTTTTATTTGTCTTGCTACTTCTCTTTCAGCTTCCAGAGGTTTTTAGCTATTCATTATCTAAATTTGCCCTATTTATCCCAGATTTCTCAAATAACAGCCAGATTATTATGAAAAGAGCTTGCTGATAGTAAGGTTTTTGAATTGCTTCAGTGATTGCCATAGGTAGGACTATTCTGGAAAATAGCAACAGCTGCACAAACTGGCTTTTTAAAAAATCTTTTAAAATAAAATCTGTAATACTGAATCTTTTTGCTTATGAAATGTCAGAAACTATGTTTACTGTAAAGCTTCTGCTTTAATGCCTCTGAATTTACAGTGTTAGAAAATATTCATAATAACCACCAATAGTTCACCCATGCCTACATTCAGTAGAATGAAAGAGAGAGCATATAGCAGTCATCAATTTTCGTTAAAGCTAAATCTAGCAATTCTATGTGAAAAATAAATATGGGGGGGGGGGATTTAACTTTAATATAATTTTGTTCTTACTGTAGTCTGTGTGCTTGTTTTTTTTTCTTCAAGGGGTGTGTGAAAGTTAAGATAGTCTTATCTAGCATATTTCATAGCTACAGTATATGTAGTGTGAAGCTACAATCATTAGAGTTGACGCAAAGAGGTTTGTTAGAAAGAATGGAGGGTTGGAATGTTGTCTACCTGATGTTGCTGCCCATTCATTAGCAACTGAATTCCTTGACAACAATACAGAACAGGACCAAATTTAGAGAGAAAGAGAAGGAAGGAAATTCAAAAATGAGCTAGATCAGGCTGGAGGTTGTGGGAAAGACACGGAATGGGACAACTTGCCTCAGCCAACTTTCCACAGTCAACATGCCATGGCCAATTTGCCATGGCCAACTCATTGTGGAAATTTGCCATGGTCCCCTTGCCACAAGACAACTTGCTATGGGAAAATTCAAAAATTCAAGTTAATTATTTTAAATTATTTTTACAATTATTTACATTTCCTTCATTCACATTTTATTTTGTTCCTCCTTTGGCACCCTTTTTTTAATGATTCTATTTGACTATTTCTTCGATGTTAGGATAACTCTTGTCACACGACATGTTGTTTTGTGGCAAATTGGCCATGGTGAGTTGTCCTGCAATGAGTTAGTTGCAGCAAGTTGGCTGAGGTGAGATGACCAAGGCGCGTTGTCATAGATCTCTAAAAGAGAATCTGAAAACATTGTCCCAATGCATTCTATGGAAGAGGCATTGAAAAATTGTTGCTGATAGTTCCATTCTCAACCTCATTCTGGTCATATGACCTAGGGCACAGCTATGTAGTTTTCTGTGCTTTCTAGATACAACACAAGAGGATACACAGATACACATATGCATGGTATAACTTTGTTCTTTCTTAATGCAATGGTCACTGCTTGTAAAGGGACTATCTCAACATTAAGAAATGATTCTATATGCTGTCCATTCCTTGCTTTATCTTTAAAAAATACTAAGGGCCTACTGGTCAATATTGAGCAAACCTGTTTTGCCTCATAATGCAATATCTTAAGTGTACACTTGAAATTATGTTTGTCACAATGGAGTACTATTTAAAAAATACTACTATTTTAAGGAACAGTGGAAGCCAATGAATATAAGTAAGAATTTGGAGCTGTACTGCCAGAGTGAGCTGCTTAAATTCTTAATAGTAATAGAAAACAGATCTATGGACCAACGGATCTTTGAAATAAAAATTGTTTGCTTAAGTGAGAAACAACCATATCTGTTGCTGGTGCAGTGGTTAGAGTGCAGTACTATAGGCTACTTCTGACTGTTGGCTGCCTTCAATTTATCAGTTCAAATCCCACCAGGCTCAGGGTTGACTCAGCCTTCCATCCTTCTGAGGTAGGTAAAATGAGGACTCAGATTGTTGGGGACAATATGCTGACTCTGTAAGCCGCTTAGAGAGGGCTGTAAAAAAAATTTGTAAAGCTGTATTTAAGTGCTGTTGTATTGCTATATTTATCAAAATGGCATTGGAATCTTTTCACACTCCAGAAAGTTTTTCTTTGCCAAATAGCAGTTAATCCATCATATGGGCCAAAGTTTTAGCAACCTGATCCAAAATATTTTTTGTAGTAATGTCAAAATACAGTTCATAACAAAGTAGCTTTTCACTTTGACAGGGGAAAAAATTAGGTATTTTTCAGGAAACCCAAACCATATCAATAATGCCATATCTACTGAAAGAGCCACTGTGGTATCATAGTTGAAATTTTAGATTAATCAGCAAAAGAGAGAAGTGACTTTGATTCAAGTCTATCCTCCACCGTGGAAAGTCATTCCATGAATTTACTGGGGTGACTTTGAACTAGTCACTAATTCATAGTCCTACCTACCAGAAAAGATTGCTGTTTGGTAAGCAAGATGGAGAAGGCACCACTATATATTATAAGATCTTCAGTAGATGAAGGATATTATCTAAAATACTGTTTTAACCTACATATACAGACATTTTCTTGTATAAAGTTGAACCCTATGAATATTTTATCTTGGTAGAATTTTTGACTTCTTCAGTAATTTAAGCACTTTAAATTACATTACAAATTACAGTAAGGCTACAATAATCCCATTAACATTTAGCATAGAGTAAAACCTAGTCAGATTAATGGCTATTTATTTGCTATAAGAACCAAATAAGATATAATTACTGATTTCACTATTGCTAATAGGGGAACTATTTGTAAAGAATAAGACATATGAAAAATGGTATTTAGTTTAGTTGATCTTCTTTCAAATAACTTTTTCTATCATTCCTTTTCTTTATCATAACCACATATACATTGTCCTTATTGCAGAAAACTTCAGAAAAGTATTCCAAAACACATTATCCTTGACAACAAGAAATTTGGTCTAACAAGTTGAGCCTTATTGCCAAGTACTTATTGTCTGAGTGTCTCTGTGCCAAAACAATACATTTGCTACGAGTACAGGTGAGAGGTGCCTAGATGGAGTCCTTTCTAGACAAGCCACGATTTCATTAACTGGATTGCATTTAGCAAAAGAAGAATTTATTATCTTTATAATTCTCTATCTGCTATAAAAACTCAAAACAGAACAAGAAGGAAACTTTCTAAGTGGAATAGGGAAGAAGAATGAAGAATTCTTCATGGCCTATAGAAAATCAGGCTTTTTCTGTAGTCTGCAAACCGCCCTTCGAACATCCTTGTCATCATGCAAAGACATTTTTATTCTCCCAGGCCTTTTAAATAATAATGCTGATGCTAGGTTCCTCTTGATAAGCTTGACCGTAAACAAGCATTCAAAGACATGCGAGCTTTTGATAAATATATTTATAATAGAAAAGCAGCCATTGTGAAATAATTTTAGTAACTGTTGTGTCTTCAATGCAAGCCTTCTTTATAGTGAAATTGAGATTTAAATTCTTGGACATCTTTCTCTCTGTTGTACAAGGAAATATACTTAAGGATTTGGGGGACAGTTTCCGCTTTGAAATGTTTTAGTAACAGGATAATCTGCTTTCAGCTATATTTTTCTAATCTTGAAAGAACTGGCTCCCATATTTGTGGTTTTTTTTACCTTCAATTGCAGCTTCTTTGTTATTGTTTATTCCTTATGTTATACATTTTATGATTTCTTAATGTCTGTTGTAAATTATAGACATTACTTTTATTTTTTATAATAAACTGCTCACTTTTTCTTAAAGAAGAAGCAACATATAAATAATATTGCTTTAATCTACTTTATTCAATTAGGAACCCACCTGACATAAAAAAGACTCTGTGTGTTGTGTAATAAAGAAATAAATACATCTTTCACTTTTTTTGTTTTATTTATATTTAATTTTCTATCTGTAATATGATTTGTGACATGTATATAAAAAGAGTTGTCTTTGGTAAAATTCAAGTGCTTCATACTTTTTTTCTTTTCATATAGACATGAATTTCTTAAACATCCATAGGTTGTTGTAATCTTAAATTCTTTTGCTTTATCTGCAGATTTCCTGTCTGTATGGAGATAATTATGTTTAAACCAGTGACTCTGTACTTTACTGCCTTGGCCATGAGCTTTGCACAGTCAGAGAGAGATCTTCTCTTCCATGTGTTCAATGAGGGTTTATAATCTGTGTCTGTGAATAAATGCCACTATTTGCACTGTCACAGCCAATCAGTACTTCACTGAAATAATAGTAATAACACTAATAATGATGACAAGGATATAAATAATAGAACTGTCATACCACAGGTATATTTTGTCCAACAAATCTGATTAATGGGTTAGCAGTGAGGTTGAGTAACTAAAAGAAATCTTTTACTGAACAGCAGTCTTGACGTAGGCAACTCTTCCTCTGTTTTGCAAAATTATATAAGTCTAAACCCTCAATTCTGAAGGTTTGTGTATCACAGCATCAGTGTGTAGAAAGGAAAGGTTGAAAGAATAAAAAAGGAAGGCTGGAAATCTTTCTTTTAAGTGTTAAACTTGCCTTATAATTGGATTTGCTAGTTGATAGTGAAAGAAAGCTTTGATTAGCTGTTTCCCTAGAGCTAAAGAAACTTATATGAAACTTTGGGTTGAAACCAATTATTTACATTTACATTACAATTATTCATATGTACGGATTTCATGTCTTGGGATTCCCAGTTCACATGGCTATTGCTGAAAAATCTGGGAGTTGATGTCTACACATTTGCAAGGCACTGATGTTGAGAAAGCTGACCTAAATATTGCAGTACAACATCTTTGGTGTAAGTTAGTTGAAATTTTATCTGTGCACAGTTTCAGTGTTTACATCTAATAGACAGAATGAATTTTCTTGAAATTCCATCTTTCTGTCATATGAAATATATGTTTCTGTTGATTGAGGGAATCGCTACATACCGTAGGTTTTTTTTTCCAAATTAGAATAAAAGAAAGCTAACAAATATATCTCTTTTGGAGCATAAAATGTCATAAAACTATTAATTATGTCAGTCAAATACATTATTCATAAGTTATTGATATATCTACAGACTGCCTTTTATTCTAATGAATACTAGAGTGTTGTACAATGAACTAGCTACAAGGAATCTTATAAAATAAAACATATAATAATGAAATGTACATAAGCAGGCTGAGAGTTAGATAACCCAAAACAAGTAAATGAAAACCTTTCATAATTGCCCATGGAAAGGCAAATAGTATGGGATGCAAAAAGAATTTTAGGCATTACCACTAAAAACATTTCAATGTACTTAAAATATGTTCAAGGAATAAGAGACCAGGTTGCCCTGATAAAAAACACTTAAGAGATAAGGAAGCAACAAATGTCTGGGCAAAGAAAGTTCAAATTAGGCTAAAGAAAGATTGAGCAATGTTGAAATAGTTACTTGGTTCTCTTTCCTGTGGCAGACATGGGCAGATTAAAAGTTTGAACAGATATGTCCAGTCTGTGTCAGCATTATGTGTAACATCCTATGGACCTGCTCTTCAAAGTATCAATATTCACCTGTTTTGTTCAATACAGAACAGCTTTTTGCAGGGCTAGCCAGAGAAGCAAAGTGATCCATGCTTTATCACTTCTTTTGAAATAATTGTCTTCTGGGCATAGCATACCTATTCAAAGACCTGGGGAAATCCTTGAAACAAGTACACTTGAAAGCGTGGAGCAGGGGGGAAAAATACACAAAAGGGTAGCTAAAATGATAGCTGTCCAATAAAGGAAAGTGAAAGTACTGAAGCTGCTGAAGGAAACACATTACAAAAGTGTAGAACCAAAGCAATTATTGAATCAAAACATCATACAACAAAAATTTCAGCATCTGTGAGTTTTTAATTTTAAGAATTCAGGTAAAGGGGGATATGGTCAAAGCCTATAAAATTACGCAAGATATAAAAATGAGATTGTTTTTTCTCTCCTAGAACTTCTATAAAAGGTGAATATTAATGCATGAAGTATAACAAAAAGAAAGACTTCTTGATCCAAGCTTGGGTGACATCTTCTTCATGATTTGATGGCACAGATGAGGGTGCCAAAAGCAGCCTATCTTCTCTACTCTCAAGTAGGCAGGAAAAGCCTGACTCCTTTATAAGCTACCTGGAGCTATTAAAGGAGATGCAGCATACACATTTTCTAAGAAAATAAAATGTCTAAAGACATTTCATTCCTTTTAGTGGAGCCAACTGGGCACCTCCCATTGCTGCTGTGTCTATCTAGTTCAATAACAAAATGAGAGGATAATGTGGTGGCAGCAATGTATGATGGTCTAGTTGGAAGATGCAGGCTGTCATGTCTGCCCAATAATTCCAATCTCTGATTCTGTGCTTGTCCAGCCCAAGTTTAAATTAGGGGATTCATTTCCCCAGGTATCATCATGGCTTTAAGAGTGGACTAAATCAGTGAATGGAAGGTAAATTCACTCATTGTTGCCTGCTAATCATAATGGTAATGTTCAACCTCTAGGAATAGAGCCCATATGCCTCTAAATGACAGATGCTAGGAAACAAGAGGAGAGGGGATGTAATTATTCTGACGTTCTCAGTGTTCTTATGTTCTTAAACATGCATGCATGCATGAAACAGCTACCATTAAAAAAAATATTGGTATTATTTTAAAACATGCACTTTATGGTGACCAAGCAACTTTTCATTCTTCTATACATGTTCATAAGTTTTAGCCAGCAAGAAATAAGTGGAGTGTCATTCCCTTTCTCTTAAGAACAGCCTAACTCACAGACAGGACAAAAGATGGGGAGACTCCCAACATTAGAGAAAAGGCTGAAGAAAAACAAAATAAGTCAATTAATAAGCTGGCTAATAGGCACCGCTTCGTGCTTCTCACTACCTGTGTTTTGGAATATAGATGGTGGCATGGTGCAAAACCGAAGGTCTGAATCTAGTTCTCAAATCGGGATTGCCATCTCAGCCCAACCTAACGGCTGATTGATTTGCCCATTCTGCCCGGTCACAACTCTCCGTCATTTCAGGGTGCAAATAAAAGAGTGGCTGGAAGGGGGTGTCGGTGATCCCGCCCGTCTAGAGAGATGAATCCAGCCCGGTGATTTACTTATTTATTTATTTAGTTGCCGTGCGAATTCAATTAGCAACGTGAAACATTTGCTGTGGTTTTTGTTTACCGGTGGCAGTTTTGTCAGTAGTTATAAGTAGAGTTCCATCTGCCAGTTAAAACTACAGGGCGAATTGAGAGAAAATTAGCAGGAGAGAGAGAGAGGGAGAGAGGGAGAGAGGGAGAGAGAGAGAGAGAGAGAGAGAGGCAATCGGAAGGAAGCAGTAAGTGAACTAAATTCCGCCTGGCTTTATTGGAGAAGGAGCGGGGCCGCCGTGGGGCGTGCTGGTTGCTTCTGGCTGCACGGGAAAACGCCGGGGAGGTGAGAACAGCACACACGAGGACTGTTGGCACGGTTGGCAAACCCAGGAGGCGCAAGGATGTGTTACCAAACGCGCGAGAGGAAGGCAGGGTGTCGTGTTCAGTGAGAGATAAACAGAAGATGCTCGACGCCTTTTTTTTTTTTTGCCCTATTCTGCAAGCTCGTCCCTTCAAACTCCTCCAGATTGCTTCCCTGCTTCTGCTCCTCGACTCTCCCCGTCTCTTTCTCTCCCCCATTGTTCTCCTTGTAGAAGTGAACACAAGCGATCCGGACTATAGCAGTGTCCTCCTGCTTCATTTGTATTCAGGATAATTCAGAAGGCCATCAGAATGGATTAAAAAGAGAAGAACACCAAATGAATGCCTACTTACTAGAAAAAGCCAACCTTTCAGTTCAGCTCTTTCCCCCTGGATGCTTTTGCCAAAGGCACCAAGAATCCCAGCAGTCGAAAGTCTATTAATTTGCCATGTACTTGTTGATGAAAAAGCTAGCAGGATTATGGGCTGAATATTTCTAGTCTAGGGAAAGGAAGGAATGCAATTAATCTCCGTGAACTAAAATATACCTTTTTTTCATTAATCTTTTATTGTAAATGAGCAAAGTAATTGAACCAATACCACATTGTCAGACTGAATGCAATGCCAGTGGGATATGCATGAGAGAGCACATACTGATTGAGTATTAAATATCTAACGGCAATAATTTATGGTTCATTACCTCTTTTTGGAGTTTCTTAGTTGCAGAGTGCTTGAATTTTAAGCAGGCTGACTTTCATGAGAAGCTGCTTTCAAATGCTGAAGACAGCAAAGGCACAAAACTCTCCAACAATCTACTTAATTTGGGTAGTTTCATAGTTAGCTGAACCAGACTTTTTAGCCTGCTGGGAAACATGTTAAAAATTGCGACTTTGATTACTACAATTAAAAATATAGTAATGAATATTTTAGGGCTTCTCATCTGTCACGGTTCTTACAAATATTAGGGATTGCAAAGGAAAGAAGGAATGT
>JAPKID020008117.1:0-10034 GCA_026931265.2 Tropidonophis doriae
GCCCGAGATAAAACAGGGGGCCAAGCCCACGAGAGGGGAAACTCCCGTAGGTGGAGAAGGTCTGCTCTGGAGTAGGAGAGCATAATAACCCAGGAGCCCTAATGGGCCAGCAGAAGTTAAGATCTTGTAAATATATAAATATATAAATACATAAATAGATATATAAATATATACATAACCCAGTTTAGTGGAATAAAACATAGATATAAATATAAAGCAGAGGAGTAAAAACTAGGTTGAATAAATAACAGTATAAAGATGTGGTAGGATCATAGTCTGTTGGAGAAAAGGAGTAATGGAGGTTGTAATAAATAGTCTGTCTGGGTAGTCCAATTAGGAGCAAAATCAGGTGTCGATCTTCAAGTCCAGCAACCCCTTAGTCAAAATCAGGACCAAACTTGCTTTCTTCTGTGATTAACAGAGGCTAATCTACTACTACTTGTTGTGATTGTGACACCATATACTCAGCGCTGTCTTGACTTTCCTTTAAGGATGCAAACTAGCTGATATGATTCTCCTGCTGCTTACTTGTCATAGCTACCTTGTGAAGTAATTTCAACAAGAACTACACGAACTACACGTTTTTTAAGATGAACAGGTAGGAGCAGTTTGAATGGAACTTGGAGTGGCTAAATGGCTCAAACTGGAAAAGGAGCACTGCCAGTTTATTTGTTTAATTTAAAGGTAGAAATACATTGTGAGAAATGCTGGAATAGAAGTAATAGAAATCAAAATGAAAATTGCTGGGGTAGGGTGGAATCACAAGCTCAAATATGTTGATGAAGCCTGGCTGGAAGTACGAAAGATTTATGGAAACTCTTATTAAAAGTGAAAGAACAGTGTGCAGAAACTAGCTTTTTGTTATGATACAAAAAAAAAAACCTTTGTTACCATTATGATAACAGGCAATGCCACTTCAGTGCACATAGGTGGTATTTTCCTTGAGTAAAAAAATACCCAGGGGTGTTGATTGGTAACTATAAAATGAAGAGAAAAGCTATCACAGATCTAAACAAAAATCTGGCCATAAAATTACTTATGCTTCAGCCCATGGTTTTCCCAACTGCAACATATGGCTGTGAAACATAGATAATCAGAAAGACTGTAAGAAGAAAAAATGCTTGCACCTTGAACTGCAAAAAGTACAATTTATTTATTGACTTAAATAAAATCAAGTAGATTATTTCGGATATGTAACATAAAGGTTACAGTGACTAGAGAAACTTGGAAAAATGGAATTCAGTTGAAAAAATAGGTTGTTGGGAGACACCGCCACAGTATTTTCAAGCCACAAGAAAAATCTTACAAACACTAAAAGAGGAAGCTACTGAGAGACAATCCTGGTAGAATGGTGTGTCACAAAGATCCCAGAAGTAATTGAATAACGAAATAGCAAAACCAGATCAGGGCTGTACAAATTGGGATGGACACTAGATGTCAGCAAAAAAACAAAATGCATAGGAATCTACCTCTTTGCTGACATCTAGTGGTTGTCCAGTAGTAAAATTCTGCACTAGAAATAGAGTTTGTTCTAAAATTGTTCACCAATTTCATGCCTGAGTGAGGATTTGAAGGTGGATGACAAAGTCCTGGTTGAATTTGGCCTTTGCTTAACTGAGTTAAGTGCTCCCAAATAAGCTTTCAGTAAAAACTCCTTTTACTGGGGAAGAAGTTATCATCTGTAACCAGCTGCATTTCTCTTTTGTTCTTTCCCCGTTTAGAATGGGTTGTTTTCCCCTCTTTGGAACTGCTTCTTCTTCAAGTTGTTCAAGCGATATGCGTAGCAAATATGATGACTCACGGTCTGAAATTTTACCCCGATGGATGGGATGATGAACCCGATGAAAACAATAAAAGCAAATAAAACGATTGCATTGTTTCCATTCTAAATGGCTCAGGGACCCAGATTATTGAGGGCAATATTCTGACCGCTGAGGGCTGTAAAGCATTGTGAAACAGTATATAAGTGTAAGTACTATTGGTTTTAGTATTGTTATTCAAAACAGATCATGCTAGACAAATCTTATTGCGTTCTTTGACAAAGTGACTAAATTAGTGACCAGCAAATTGTTGTGGAGATAGAAGTAAAGCATTTGACAAAGTAGACATAACCTACTTCTTTGTAAAATAGAAAAATGTGGGATAAATAGCATCCCTGCCAGATGGATTCTTAACTGGCTGATCAACCACATTCAATGTGTAGTCCTCAATTGAACTGCATCTACATGGCAGGAAGTATGTAGTGGGTATCCCAGTACTCTTCAATATCTTCATAAACAATTTAGATGAGAGGATAGAAGGGGAACTCATCAAATTTGCAGATGACATCAAGCTGGGGGAAATAATCAACACTTTGGAAGATAGACTAAAAATACAGAAGGGTCTTGACAGACTTGAACTTTGGGCCTTAGATAACAAGATATATTTCGGTAATGAAAAAAAGCAAGGTTTTGCACTTATGCAAGAAAAATCAAATACGCAAGTATGTAACAGGTGATAACTAGCTCAACAATAATAACAGTGAGAGGTATGTAAGAGTCCTAGTAGACTCCTTAAATATGAGCCAGCAGTGTGTTGCAACTGCCAAAAAAAAGCAATGCAGTACTAAACTGAATCAACAGAGTAGCACTCTGGATCTGAAGATATTCCACAACCTTTGTTCATTCTTGTCCATGCTGGTGTTAAAGATCTTCAGATCTTCCTCCTCCTCCTCCTTCTCTCTTCCTACTTGCACCCCCCCCCCCTCCTTCTCCTGTGTCAAGAGAGACACAAGTTCTGGCACTAGCACTCTTAGAATAAAACCTTCTCTAATCTGATATCCCGTGAATGACCTGGGGTAGAAGAAAATACCAGTGGCCTTTAAATGTAACCTTCTACAACTGTCTGGCAGGCAAATGCCAGTTATGACATTTCTAGGATTCAGCACCTACCACTTTAATTGAACATGAAGCTTTGATGTTTAACATCTGCTAATAATGAAGCATTTTATTGATACTAATAAAGGAGAATATTTGGAGTGCAGGGTTGACATGAGGTCTTTCTGAGCTTGCTTAAACAAATTAAAAAAAACCTGACATAAACAGCTCTCTTTACTAGCACGGATGGCATTGCCTAGTTTGGATAATAAAATATCTGCAAGAAAAAAAGCAAGCTCAAAGAGCACCAAAGCAGCCCTCTTTTTATTGATGCCTGACCTTCCCTTCCTATTTGCACCTGACGTACGTTATTGCAATCCTCCCATTCTTCGATTCATTTCCTCTTGATTTTGTCATGGTGATGCAGTAGTCAGGTGTGAGATATATCGGTAAAATCATCCAAGGTCATGCCACGAGACAGGATGGTGGAGGTTTCCTCCTGAGGCTATTCAGAATTCTAGAGCGACCTATGTCTCATCCTCTCACAAGCTCCTGAACAGAGAAACACAGTTATAGCATGGAGACCTGAAATAAATAGTTATACAGGAGGAAATACTTAGATGTCATTATCAACCTTGATGCTGACCGTGGGTTGAACCACGTCGGATAATTATAGTTTGTTCTTTCCTACTTTACAGCTAGTAAACCTCGCGTAGAATGCAGCTCACAAAGATTAGCCTAAGGAAAGGCCCATAAAATGGAGGATATCTAATGTTATCTGTTATCTGTATGAAACTTTTTTTTTTCTATTGCTTTGTAAGCAGCTGGAGCCTGAACTTCTGAAAGCTTACTATAAATAGTTCAAATGACTCTTTTATGGACTAGGCAGCTTTGCTTCACTGTCTTAACTATACCCATTTCCAGCATCAGAGTAAAACCCTTTTCCGGATTTCTATGTCATTCCCTCCTGGGGCTGTAAAATAGGAACAACACACTTAGGTTGCTACCACATACAAAGAATAGCACAGTCCATAGAATAAACAAAGAAATTCAGCTACCATGGAAGGAATTTCGAAGTACTCTTTCAATTAAATTCTATCCATTTGGTTGGGGTCACATTAACCCTAAGTGGCAACTTTATTTTTACTATCTCCTAAGTTAGTGGTAATGGGACATGGTGACTCAGTGGCTAAGTTGCTGAGCATGTCAATCAGAAAGGTCAGCAGTTTGGCAGTTCAAATCTCTAGTGTTGCGTAATGGAGTGAGCTCCCATTACTTGCCCCAGCTTCTGCCATCCTAGCAGTTCGAAAATGTAAATGTAAAGCATGTAAAAATGCAAGTAGGGACCACCTTTGGTGGGAAGGTAACAGCATTCCATGCACCTTTGGCATTTAGTCATGCCATCCATATGACCACAGAGATGTCTTCCGATAACCCTAGCTCTTCGGCTTTGAAACGAAAATGAGCACCACCCACTAGAATCGGAAGCGACTAGCACTTACGTGTGAGGGAAACTTTTACTTTTACTTTAAGTTAGTGGTACTAACTAACTTTGGCCATCAAATGAGAAGGAAGGGCTCACTGGAGAAGAGCCTAATGCTGGGAAAGACTGGGGGCAAAAGAAGAAGGAGAAGACAGAGAATGAGGTGGCTGAATGGAGTCACCGAAGCAGTAGACGTGAGCTTAAATGGACTCCAGAAGATGGTAGAGGACAGGAAGGCCTAGAGGAACATTGTCCATGGGTTTGTGATGGGTCAGACACAACTTTGCAACTAACAACAACAAGAAGTTAGTGGTACTCAACCTTTTCTATGCCATACGCTCCTAGGATATGTTTGATTAATGTTCGTATCCCCTACAAAAGTGATTGTGACTTGACTCATCACTTCCACTAAGGGATAAGCCATACTTTGTCGAATCCTCTGAAATTACATCTCACACCCCAGGTGGGGAATCTCTGCCCTAATTGGTGAAATGAGATCAAGTTTGGCGTAATGGTGGAAATATGAGCTTAGAAATTGAGAGACCATGAGTTCTAGTCCCACTTTAGGCACAAAGGCAGCTATGTGACCTTTGGGCAGTTACTTTCTCTCAGCCCTTTGAAGCAGGTAATGACAAACCACCTTTGACACCTTGCCAAAAACCTGCAGGAACTTGCCTAGGCAGTCTCCAAGAATTGGTCACAATTGGATGGAAGAAAAAAAAACCCTGAGATGTAATGGATTAATAAAGAAGCACATTTATTACTATATTATGTATTTATACTTTTTAAAAAATATTTTCACAATTGTATTTGAGCATAATTGCTTTTCTTTGTAATATAATCTACATGTATTTTATTTTATATGTTCAAATAGAGTCTGTAGTTTTAACCAGCTTTTCAAAAGGGTTCATTGGCCAAAGGTTAAGCACTCCTGGTTAGAAGCCAAGTGGATCGGCAGGCACATTATAATAAGCCAAAGCAAATATCAAGGCATAACATTGTTTGATAATAAAGCTGGGATGAATAATTAGCAGTTCTCAAATCCCTTTCTGCCCTCTTAATGTTGATCTTACCATGTTGTCAAATGTTGATGTATCTATTTCTGAAAATCAGGAACTTAAATAATTGGCATTTTAAATCCAGAAACATGGAAAAATTGTTGACTAGGTCCTACAAGGAGGGAGGGAAGGGAAGGGAAGGGAAGGGAAGGAAGGGAAGGGAAGGGAAGGAAGGCAGGAAGGCAGGAAAGCAGGAAGGCTTGTTTTGTTAACTTTGCATCTTCTTGGTTTATGGTCTGTCAGCTGTACAGACCTCCTGAATCTGTTACACAGCAGTGATGCAAAAACAAATCCTCTGGGACACTGCAACTGTTGTAAATATGAGTCAGTTGCCAAGTTTCTGATTTTTGATCACATGACCCTGAAGATGCTGCAATGGTCATAAGTCTGAAAAATGGTTGTAAATTTCAGTGCTGATGTAACTGTGAACAGCTACTAAATGAACTGTTGTATGTTGAGGACTACCTGTAGATTTGGCACTGATTATTATTCCATTCCAAAGGAAAATGCAAAGTTATGGCATTCCAACAGATTTCAGTTTTGAAATCTATAATGGGCTTTCTGCTAGCAATGGAACTAGGAACAAGGCTTCTGATAGCAAGGAAGGAAGGAATTAAGTATTACTCTGTTCACTTTGCATCTTTGCACTTTATAGCCTGTCACCTGTACAGATCAAACCAGGTCTAGAGTTTGTCAGTATGTGGATCAGGCTAATTATCAGAAGAGGGAAACACTGCAAGTTTTTAAGAAGATGTTGGATAGCCATTTGCCTGAAACGGTATAGGGCTTCCTGCCTAGGCAGGAGGTTGGACTAGAAGACCTCCAAGGTCCCTTCCAACTCTGGTATTGTATTGTATTGTATTTATTCATAGATTTGTTTTGGATTCAGAATTCGATAAACACAATTCAATATTTGTAAAAAACAAAAACGTTTTGTGGATTAACTCCTTCTCCCACTTTCCCCAAACTAGTTTGCCTTGAAAATCTACCAACTGTACATTTTGTTTATTTGCTGTAATCCTTGCCATTATTTTAGGGACTCAAGGTGACATATATAGTGCTTCCTCTTTGCATTTTATGCTAACAACACTATTGAGGTAAGATAGATGAATGTCAGACCTGGAAGCCATCTTTTACCTATGGGATTTCAGGCCTGCCACATTTTCTACTGTGGGAAAATGGGAGGGGAGATTATACAGAGTGTGGGTGATATATAGTCAAAATAACATTCTTTCTTAGAAAATCAAGGCCATCTTGCTTTGCAGCTGCAATGAGGTGACTGGGAGGCATCTCCAGTTCTGATGGACATGTGGGTGCTGGGCAAGGACTTGAACTTTCTTTTGGGTGGGGAAAACCTGGAAGCTTTCAGATTTGGGTTTTCCCAAATGTGCCAATATGACATCTTGAATGGAATGAACTTTGAGGAAAATCAAGTCTCGGAGTCTTCTTTCATTAGAAGTGTTACTTGGAACCCTGACATGAATCTGAGAGACAAGGACTGTGTGTGGGTGTCCTAAAATTATCCCCTTTGTGTCTCTTTGAACCTGGGTCTCTCTGGCTACACAGCACCTTAATTACTCTGCTACTGGGAGAGAAAGACAATGGGGATGTTGCGTGATTCCTAGCTTTGCCCATATCAGTGGAGAGGGTTGAGGTACCAGGAAGCAGCTGCTACCTAAGATAAAACAATGATAGGCCTGGCCTTTTGGGAACACTGCTCTTTTGTTCAAAGAGGGTGCATAATTAATGGACCTTTGATTCTTCTATTGTCTCAAAAGACCTGATTATCCCTAGAAAAAAAAAATGAATTATTGATATATTCAAACTCTGATTGGGTAAAAACTACCATGCCACTTGCACATGCTGACATTGACGAGGGAAGCAGTATTGTTTCTAGAATAGGTACTTTATAGATCAAAGAGGTCCAGTTGTCAAGTTGTCCCAATAAGAAGATGCCCATTATATTCCTGAACCTTTTTGCAGGTAAGGAATAATTGATGCACACCATTGTCGAGACTACTAAACTGGAGCGCCATATGTGCCTGGTTGATAATGTCAATGAAGAGAATGGAAGGGGGAGGGAGTGGGTAGAGGAAGAGGAGGGGGGATTAGGAAAGTGAAAGAGCAACATCTCAGGATGGCATGTGATAAGTAAATAGGAGAGAAGCAAAAGATTTAAGCAAGTGTAGCACAGGTGTAACACAATCCTTTGTGTTCTTGAAACCTGGTCTAAAGACCCCAACCATTGCAAGGTGTTTTGCTGGGGAATGCTTTGTGCTAAATGTGAAATGATCTGATCGCATTCCTTATTAGAATATATGATCGTCTACATTCTCATATATAAGGTGAACAAAACAAAAAGATGATGGGTGCGTAGGAAGCTGCCCTATGCGATCATCAGTTGGCAGAAGGTCTACTGGATTGTAGACAAGAATGTCTCCCAGCTATTTATAGATCAAACAGGGATAAAGCCATGCACATTTGTGTTTTGCCAGTAATCTATAGTCGTTTCTTAGAATATGAGTTGTATAGGCCAGAGGTCCCCAACCCCCGGGCCGCGGACCGGTGCCGATCCGTGGCTTGATAGGAACCGGGATGCAGGGCTGGAGAGGAGGAGGAGGGAGGAGGGGGCAGCCCCCTGGGCAGAGCACACACTGGATGCGAGAGAGCGCAGGCGCGGCCATTCGCACCGTTGGAGGCCCTAGAGGGCCGAGTGAGCTGCTTCCCCCCCGCGTGCGCATGTGCAGCTGTTTGTACCGTTGAAGGCCCTGGGCCCGAGTGAGCCGACTCCCCCTGCGTGCGCATGTGCCGCCTGTTCTCCCTCCCTCCCTGCTCCTCCTCTATGCCAGCCGGTCCACAGAATTTTCTTTAAAATGAAACCGGTCCCTGGTGCAAAAAAGGTTGGGGATCCCTGGTATAGGCACTAAATATTATCGAAAAACAGACAGTACATATTTTCCTCTTGAAGTAGTTGCTAATCCAGTCTAGCATTGTATAATCAGGAAAAAAAAACCAGCCCAACCAGGAAACTGAGGCTGCCAGAGAGAACAGTTAAAAACAACAATCCTAGACATGAGGAATTGACTTCCTTGTTCTCCTTGGTAGGGAAAATCTAGTTATTACTGGAAAGGAAAGTATGTGTGGATATGTGTTAGCATTATATCTGATCACATTATCAACTAAGACATGCTCCAACCCATTCTCTTAGTATTATTTTCCTTACAATATTCATGTTTTTCCCACCCTTTGAATGCTTTAATTGTTTTGAGTGGGCAAATTTTCCACCAGTTGCCAAATAATGCGTTCCAATGCATCGATTTACTTCTGGAGCATTACTAAGACAGGGTCCTCTTTATATAAGCATGAAATCATTTTTCATAAGCTAGTTACTACAAGATGATAACATCTATTAGATCAGGTTGTCCAATAATGCGGAATTAGAAAATTGATGAAAAAGTGGGAAAACTGCCAGAAGGACTACAAAAGGATAGGGCACCAATGTTACTGCCAAAGTTTTTGATCTGTATAACATTATCTCTAAACCATCTATTATGTCGAGAGCCTAAATAAATAGAATTCCTGTTTTGTTTTTCAAAAACCCTTCTTCACAAAATCAATTTTAGACAATGGCCTGATTGATGAGAAATAGCCCTTTGGTTATATAGGCCGTGTGCTCTCTCCATTTCTCTTCTCTTTCTATAACAATGGCTGCATCTCGAAGGATCCCTCTGTTAAAGTACTGAAGATTGTAAATGATACAAGGAGTCATTGGTCTCATTGAAGACAATGAAGTGGGTGGTATCTTAATTAGGGCTTATTTTGTGAGTAGGGCTTATATTGGGTGCAGGTATAAAAATCAAGCAAGATTTTATTTTTTTGATAGATCTTATTTTTTCAGGAAACACGGTAAATACTTTTTGATGTACTGATTGGATACAGGACACTGAGGAATTTTGTTTCAATGGGAAAAGTAATAGTCTTCCAAAAGACCTGATTTTCACTTTTCTCAACTTTTCATAAAATTGGTAGTTCTCAAGAACAATAAAAGAAAAAGAATGGTCTACCTAACAACATCCAAGCAGGAGGCCCAGATGCATTTCAATAGTCAAATAGGAGGCTGAAACTATTCTCCCACAATGGTCTGTGAATAAGCCGCCCAGTTCATTCACTAGTTGTTTTGATACGAGATGGCTGTCATTAGCCTGACTTTAATTGTTTTATTTTATTTGGATTTTGTGGGTGGGTGTTTTGCTGCCTTATCAGATATTTCAATAAACTACTTATTGGTGATATTTAATAGGGAAATCCTCATTAGAATATTTCCCAGATTCAAGATTGTACAATTTTACTAGTATTGTGTGGGGTTCTTTCTTTATCTTTCTTTATCTTTATTAAACTTATATCCCGCTCCCATCTCCCCAAAGGGACTAGGGCGGCGTACAAGGAATATTTTAAAAACATAATACAACAATACAAGCCAGATCAGGTGACAGCCGTGGCCAGGGGGGCTTTCCACCAGGTTCGCCTGGTGCGCCAGTTGCGCCCCTTATTGAACCGGGACGACCTTCGCACAGTCACTCACGCGATGGTGACCTCACGCCTGGACTACTGTAACGCTCTCTACATGGGGCTCCCCTT
>JAPKID020008118.1:0-10034 GCA_026931265.2 Tropidonophis doriae
CCACCCACCCCAGCCTATTTTTCCCTTCCACCTTTTTTTTTAATAGTCACATCTAATAAACTAATTCAGTGACTGTTATAGGAACTTGTAAGTTACAGACATCTTCAGTATTTTTAATGGTTTAAGATCTTGTTTTGTTCTGTTTTTCTCCTTGCTTTAATACAGAAAGTGCTATAAATGAGAGCTTTCGAATGTCTTCCTCGTCAATGAATGTCCGTAAAATCAAAGAAAATTTTATTCTCCAGTTTGAAGAGAATTGTGAAGTCTCTTTGAGAAAAGGAGATCTGTTAGCAATTTTTCCTCCCACTCTGCACATGGACCCTGAAGTCTATGAAGAACCTCAAGTAAGAGTTGACTGCTATTGCACATATGATCACAGGCATATTTCTGCTACCAGGCTCTTTATAATACAGATTTTTTTAAGAGACTAGGGGAGGGGGGAGGAACCCTGTGGAACAAATCTTCCTGCTTTCAGTTTTTTCAAGATGCCTGCTGCAGGTCAAAGGATTCAAAGTCGAAAGGGAGAAATAATGGCAATGAGACTGACTACTTTACCCCCTTTGAGACGAACTCACAATTGTTCACTGACTACCATAAACTTCAGGCTAAATGTGGGCTTTGTTTGGAAGTGGATCATTGGATGCCCAAAGAAGGCAGAATAATAGAAGGTGGCTTAAAGAGCAAATAATGTGGGCTATTTAGTTAAGTGCCTCCAAAGAATCATTGATTCTCTAAAGCCCCTATAATAGCAGTGTCTGTATGGTTTTTCACCTCTCTTTATAGGGATTGGTCTTTTTGTGGTCAATTAGTGTGGCGTTGTGAACTCAGGATTGTAAAGCTGTTGCTCTGCAATGAAGCTTTGAGGGTAATTGTGTCATCTCCGTGTATTTTCCCTTTTCTGAGGCTAAAGTTAATGAATATCAAAGACTGCAAATTAATCCTGTATAGTTCAGCTTAATGCATCTCCAGAAGTTCATCACCTGCATGCAAATTGGAGGGCATGCAAATTTCAATTTTTACTGAAATATTTTGCGGCTGGCTTGGAGATGCTGTAGAGACAGAGATGCAAGTCACAAGGCTTTACAAAAAGTCTTCTTTTTACTGAATTCCATGGAGTCCAGGGATAGCATGATATGTTGCAGTTGTGGTTCATAGGGCGTATAAACCTCTCCAACAAAGTGCTTCAGAGCAGTATTCAACTCCCCAAATCCATAATTTGGGTTAATATATAGTATACATATATAGTAGAAATCTGCCATTCCAAAAACAATTAAAAACAATTACTCATCAGAGAGACAGCCATAGTTGCTCTACCCCCAAGGCTTGGCAAAAGTGCAAATCTTCACAGATTTTATGAAGGTCTAGGAGAGAAGGGCTATCTTAACATGGGCAGTGGGAGTTTCCTACTGAGGAGCATCCTTTTGAAAGGGTCATTAAGTATATTTTCACTTGGACAAAGGAGAAGTATTGAGAAATGTTCAAATCACCTTGTTCTTCTCAAATCACCAGCCGTACCCAGTTCTTTATAGACTGAGGAGACATAATGGATGCTTTCGCTGAAAATAAGCTGCTGATACATTTTTAAGATATGATCCTTGATATTTATGAGCCTAATTATTTTGGAATTAGGTTATTCGAAGAAGCACCTGCTTTTGTCTACTCCTATCTACACACACACAAAACATATACATATATGCATACATAAAACGATGCAAAAAATGAAATACACTATTTTCTATGCTTGGTATCACCAAAACATTATATTTACATGTATTTGTAAAGTTGGCAGTTTACATAGATAAAAGTATCTATAATGCTAATACCATTAAGCATATAAGCATGCATGAATCAGATTAAAAATTATTAAATGATTGTTAGACAGTGTAGGATTACAATAGTGGTATTTTGCAGACTGCAGTGTTGTCTTTCGGATTTTAAATATTTGTAATGCAAAGCTGTAATTGTATTGTTTGTCTTTGTTGGGAAAAAAGCATGCAAATATTCATGTCATTCAACTCCCTGTAACTTGTATACTCTTACTTGTACCAAATGGTCTTAGTCACTACATGTGTTCCTAGATTTAAAGTGCAGGAAAGGGAGCTGTAGTGTATAAGCTTTATAACCCACATTTCAATTATGAATTTCTCAAGGCAACAGTCAACAAATGTAGGAACAGTTATTAAAGTAACAACACAAAACCAAGACATATGATAAAAATATAGCTAAAAATATTAAGTGTCTTTAGAACCATTAAAAACAGGTCAGAATATGACATATATCTACCCTGTTTCCCTGATAATAAGACCTCCCCAGATAATAAGCTCAATTGGGCTTTTGAACATATGCGCTAAAATAAGCCTTGCCCTGAAAATAAGCTCTCCCCAAAATATTGCAACACAGCAGCAGCTGCCATAAGATGACCTTGCTCGCAGCCTCCTGCACCTCAAAAATAATAACACCTCCCCGAAAATACAACCATGTGTTTATTTTGAGGGGTAAGAAGAAAATAAGACCCTGTCTTATTTGGGGGAAAACATGGTAGTATTTTAAAATCAAGTTAGCAAGTTGGATAGGTCTAAATTGGGGATATCACAATTTGAGAAGCAGTCAAAAAAGATCCATTCAGTCATCTGCCTAACCTTGTGAGGCTGATGTACAAAAGAAAGAACTCAAAAGATAAACTTGGTTAATAGGATATCTATTCTGAGACTCAACAACGATGGGTAGGTGTTACTACCTCACCTGGACATAATCTTCAATAGAAGGCAAAAATTATGAAATACACATGGGGTATCGTTATAACAACCTTAATTACAAGTTAGGTTATCTTGACTCCTTAACTATGTGCTGTGCAGCCAAGTTCAAAAGTTGAATTTAGCTTTTATAGTTTGTGGTCTTATCCATACTCTCTAAGTACCTGCTCAAATATCAAAGAACCCAGTGTGACTTGGAACAATCCAGTTCATGTAGCAAAACCAATTCCTCATGAATACAACAAAGAAGGTGAGATGAAACAATGGAACATACAAAATCTGTTTGGAAAAACAAAATTTTTGAGCTGGTTTCACACAATACCACAGTTGGTGTCGGTCTGTTTCTGCAATGGTTGCAGTGGCACAGTGAAAGAATCACTTGTAGACACAAAAGTGTATCTCAGTTGTTTAAAGAGGAGTCAGCACTATCTAGGTAGTTCACATTAAACTAAAAGGATAAACAACCACTAACAAAATATTTAAAATATAGATCAACAAAATAAAATCAATCATGTGTCCCTCAATTACATAATATTTCCTCCCTTACTTTGTTACTTATAACTATGATATATTCCACTTTCTGTACTAAACACTGTGGAAACACAGCCTTGATTATTTTTGAAAACAATGGGGAAAGAGCAGCCACCTTCTCTATTCCAAAGCCAAGGAGCCCAGTCTCCTGTGGGGGTGGGGGTGTGTGCTCATGGTCATACAGAACAGATGGGTGGTACTATCTGGATAACATGGTCTAAAGATAATTAGAACCCAGATCTTAAAGAGCTTTAGGCACCCATTATAATTATAAAAGCTGGATTTAATAATTTTTCAATTTAGATGATCAATGAGTACATACCCTTCAGAAACATCCATGGTGCAGTTTTTTATTGGCTGTGCATGATGTAGTCATGGTTGCCTCATTCTATACTAACTTAAGTTTTTGTATCATTTTCAAAGACAGCTCAAGCTCAGCAGTTCCACCTAATGTAGACATGAATGTTTACTTCCCAAGGAACTGCTTCCAATCAGAGTTGAAAAAAAATTATAGCGCATCTTTCTGCCAATTTGAGATAGAAAGCCTACAAAAACTACAGTGGAAAGCCTGATTCAGGCTTTGCACAATCTAAAACAAATCTCCTAATTGCCTCCTCCTTCAGCCCACAAAAAAGATGAAAGCCAAATTCTTGGCTCTCTTATTTGCATAACATGGTTTCCTGGCTGAATCACAGTTGAATCTGCTAGTGTACAGAATTTAAAAGATGGGCTTTCAGTAGGGATGAGGTGAAAGTGCACATAAGTGTGTATGAAGGACCATCTGTAAGTTGTGCTTTAATGCATTCACTCTGAAGTCCCTAGTCTGTATTCTTTAATGATTTCCTGGTTTCAACATACTTTAAACAGATGGGCCCTTTATCAATTACTAAAACTATAAACAAGGACAGTGTGCCCTTCTACTTTTGATTCCAATCATCCCAGATTTTCTGTATGAACATATTGCAAGGTTGCCTCAGTAGTGCATGTTAATGCATTTAGACTCGTCTTCACAAGTTAGAAGGCTTTCCAGCAAGGAATTCCTGGTTCTGGGATAATTCGTAATCATTTAAGGAATTATTTAGAATGATCATTATCATGGTTTGTTGTAGTGGTGGTAATTAGCAACATTCTCATTATTCTCATTTCTACAGAGCAGTACTTGTCATGTTTATTTTGCTGTTGCACATTCCCCCCAAAATACCAAGGTCATACCATGAGCAGTACCTTCAGCATGGCCTGGCTTCTGAGGGTTATGTCAAATTTAACAAGCAGGGAATTGTAACTGAAAATTAGGAAATGGAGCAGAGGAAAATGATACAGTGGTGCTTAAGAAATATATTGCTCAGATTTAGAAAAAGAGAGGTGCCCTGCAATCCTGAACAACAAAAGCGAAGACAGGAAGTCACACTAACCTGAGGGAAGTGACTAATTTTACCTCCCCTTATTTTAGTTAGAAGAAGCAAATGCCAATACATAGTGCTTCTTTTATTATGTTTCTTGTATACAATCTTCATGTTTCTGCATCATCAAAATTGGTAAGCAGATGAATAGCAGATAATCCAATGTGTTTTAAATGAAAACCAAACAGAAATGAAGCCCAAATGAAAAGGTATCGAAAGGTGTAAAGCATAGGAAACCTGTTTATAAAATAGGATACAGAACTGTAGGACCTGATTTGAGACAAGAGGACCACATTTTAAGACTTATGATAAAAATGTGGTCTTTCTTGACTTCCAGAAGTATTAGGAACAAAAACAAATGTTTTTCCTGCTTCTTATGGCCATGTAGCATCTGGATAACCACTTACTTTTCATTTTTCTTCCAGACATATAGATTTGACCGCTATGTGGAGAACGGCAAGAAGAAAACAACCTTCTTCAAGCAAGGAAAGAAGCTGAAATATTTTCTAATGCCATTTGGCTCTGGCAGCAGCATATGTCCTGGCAGATTCTTTGCAATGAATGAAATTAAACTCTTTGTGGTTTTAGCATTGGTCTATTTTGATATGGATATAATGGAAGACAAACAACCTGGACAGGGCAAGGATAGAATAGGGTTGGGTGTGTTGCTACCAGATTCTGACATTATTTTTCGTTATAAGATTCGGTCTTAGTACAGAACCTCTATTGCTTATATAACTATCCTATTCAAATCAGTTCTGTCTTTTATCAAATGTAATGAAGCATTTGCATTTATGGGTGTCTTTACAGGTTTACTGTACTTTCATTGTTATTAAGTGTTTTAAATATTATCATAGACTCTACTTTTCTGTACAAAAAAGAATGAGAGATTGATATAATCTATCTAAATTATTTTTATGATACGAGTTCTAGGATTTAAGGTCCCACAACTAATTCTGACTCATTGGTGGATCCATTGGTCTTCTAAAGAGAATTTGAAATTATAAGGTTTTGTCTTTGGGAAGGTAAAACCTACTCATCCTTGTGACACATAGTTCAGAGGAAACATAAATAAGGGTCACTTTTTCTGTTGACTCTGCAAAAATCCCAATTATAAGTATTGCTTTTACATGTATCCTTCTATTGCCAGCCTGAGGCATGATAACAAGTATTTAATCTTTCATCCCTACATTCACACAGAAAACAAAATGTCAAAAAAGCTTAATGCTTTTCCGTGCCAAGGTTCTGTTTTGTAGCCAACAGTTTCCTCGTACTAGGCTACAGTATTTGGCAAAAGTTGGGAAACTTTCTAAAAATATAGATAAACTCTGACAAATCCCTTCCCCATCCTCTTTATACATTCTCTGTAACTACCTTGGTATGAAGAAGATGGGATATGCTCAAAAGACTCTCTTGTATGGATTCTGCAATAAAGCAAGGTGGCTTGAAAAATATGACCAAAACTGGGAAAGGTGTTTGTCTTCATAGCATTTCATTTTGCAGAGATGAAGAGATTCTGCTCATCATGGAAAGAAGAAACACAATTTTCACTGATGCACTTTATGATACCTCAACACTTTGACCACCAGTTCCATAACCAGAATTGGTTCTGCACATATTTGCTATTTTCCCCCCTTCTGTTCAGTCCTGCCAAATTCTCAGAGACTCCCTGGACAAGTCCCTGCAGTTTAATTGGCAAAGTTTTTTTCAGAAATAATTTGTGATTGTTTTCCTCTGAGGGCAGAGAGGCAGTGACCAACTGAAGGTCATCCAACTGGCTTTGTGCCCCAGCTGAGGTTAGAACTCCCAGTCTTTTGATTTCTAGCCTGATGCCCTAACTACTATACCAAACTGTCCAATACATGCAGTTTTTCTTTCCTAGAAACAGGATACGTGGATTTACAAAGCAACTTCACAGAAATGTTTTGTCCAAACATTATACAGCTCTAATAGATTATCTGCAAGGTAACATAATTTATGAAGCATTGCTTAATTAGATAAGCTACCTATCGATGCTATTGGTACTCACACGTGGGAGGAAAAATTTTTTTTTAATTAATCTGTCAGATTTATTCTAGGTGGTGATGGTGCATACTCTGTTAGCAAATGCATTGCATAATCAGTTGAAGCTCAAAATCTACCGTATATTCCGCCGTATAAGGCGACTGGGCGTATAAGACAACCCCCTATTTCCAGGCGCCCGCAAGCCGGCTGAACGCCTCCATGATGCCCTGCTTTCATAGTTTGACCTCAGTGCCTTCTTCCTCCAGACTGCCAGCCAGAGCTTACTAAGCCATCCCAGCGCTCATCCATCCATCCAGGCAAGGAGCGCCGAGGTTATCGACTGAAAAGCCGGCGTCTGCGCTGGTGGCAGTGTTGCTTTTTCTTTTGATTTGGTTTTTTGGTATGGCCTTTCTTATACTCGGCATATAAGATGACCCCCGATTTTCGGTTGACTTTTTTTCATTTCAAAAGTCGTCTTATACGCTGGAAAATACGGTAAGAATTTTCATGAACAAAAGGAAATGATATGGCTATATAGTGGAAGTAAAATGATCTGTAGAGGGAAATATAACAAATGATGTTGATTTAAAACAGACTTTCCTATCTTTCCTCCCCTCTCCCCTTTATTTCATGAATTTATTTGAGTTTTAATACACACTAATATATGTGGCAGATAGGCACCGTCAGATGACCCAACAATTGCCTTTTCAGGGAAGGAGAACAGCTAGCAATAGAGCCCTAACTTGCCTAAGCATGGAAAACAAGATTTATGGGGGTCTATGTGTGTGTTTGGAAGTACCATCTCTCTAATAGCAGTGATAAATGGATGGAATTCCCCCCCTCTCCCTCCCATAAGCTGTGCATTGTTTAAGGAAAAGAAGCAAGGACTTCTGCTTTGAGTGGCTTGAGTTTGGGGTGAAATAGGTAGCCAGGTTTAGCAAGAAGAACCGTTTTAGAATTTTACATGTGCTTTGCTAATTAAATCTTATTCTTGCTTGTTCTCATGTATTTCCCTGTACAGATATGTACTCTGTATGATGTTTGGCTATGGTTCAGAAAATTAATTTTCCTTTTTATTACATTTTTGTCGGGGGACATCTTTTTTTGGGGGGGAGTGTTTATTAAACAGAACAGACAGCTAAATGTGGCATAGGATTGGCATGTTCCAAATTCCTTCAATTAAACAATGCCATGCATCAGGACTTTGGAAGCGTGCCTTTTCTGTCACAGAGCTTGCCCTCTGAAATGAATTTCCCCTCAGTACCCCACCCAGCAGATACTTTGGAAGGCTTTGAAGTTCTGGCTCTTTAAGACCTCATCAGGTCTTTGGCGCAGGTGCTTGAAGCAGTGGTGGAATTCAAATTATTTTACCACTGGTTCTGTGGGTGTGGGTTGGTGGCATGGCTTGGGTTGGTGAGTGTGGCTTGGTGGGTGTAGCAGGGGAAGGATACTGTAAAATCTCCATTCCCTCCCCACAGGAAGGTTACTGCAAAATCCCCATTTCTTCCCAATCAGCTTGGATTTAGGAGGCAGAAAATAGATGGGTATGGGGCCAGTCAAAAGTGCTGTTTACTGGTTCTCTGAACTACTCAAAATTTCCGCTACCAGAACTGATCAGAACCTGCTGAATACCACCTTTGAATTGAAGCCCCTTCTGGTAGGGTGGGACTGGTTCCTGGTATTTCCCAATTTTACCATTATTGTTCATTTTGTGTTAGTGTACTGCCCTGTTGTTTTTCGGGCAAATATTCTGCCATTACTAAGGGGTTTTCTTTTAAATCAGGAAATCTAACTTTGGACAAGAACAGAGATAGTTCAGTTTCTATATTTTCTGACATTTAATTTTCTCTGTTTCTGAATCATTTGGAAAATTGATCCAATCCCATTGATACAGAAAAATTCAAGAAATCCCTGCCTAAAATTCTTACCATTTTTGGTCATACATCACCTATTATACACGTTTTTCAGAATGAATATATATATATTGCGAAACCATCGCAAACCAAAGCCCGAAGATGGCAAGTGAGATCTTGCCGAAACGTTGCAAAAACACCTTTAATTTTACACGGGAAAAGACCCGAATAAACCAAAACTTTTTATTCGGGTCTTTTCCCACCTTTAATTTTACACGGGAAAAGACCCGAATAAACCAAAACCTACATATATATATATATTTAAAAAGTTAAGCTAGGTTAAGCAGAATGATACAAGGACATTTACTTTATGCTTAGCTGGAGGAATGACCTTTAGTGACATCCAGTCCTTCTTCTCTCCTGCAGGTAGGTTCCTTGGCCCTCCAATCTCTTCTCCCCCCACCCTTTTCCTCCCCTTTTCCTTACAGAAAATAAATTAAAAAGGTGTGACCTTGCTCAGGGCTGACAGAGAAAATGAGGTACATCTTGTCACGAGCCGGAGAGCCTATTTGAAACATGGTTTGTTCAATTTGAAAGGCTGCTGCTCAGCTAAGATCTGGGACGCCGATAAAGGCCACCGCATGAAAAGAAGAGAAACATTTCCAAGAGACCAAATTAAATGGCGAACATTGAAAACCCAATTCAGCTACGCAGCGCATGCTTTCCTTCCCTGAGTTATCATGGGACTCATCAGCCACACCTTGCCCCCCCCTCATGCACCACGGGTCTCTCTCTCTCTCTCTCTCGCTCTCTCTCTCTCTCTCCACTCAGCACACAAAGGCCTGTCATGTCAAAAGAATGATGGGAATCGTGGCCTGATAAGGATCGGAGGACACTTGGGTCCCCTTTTCTTCGTGTAGCAGGTCACAGCTCAAATTTAACAAGCCACTCCGGCCCAAAACCCTGTGCCAAAAGATACAAAAGTCACGACAGGCCCTGATTTTGATGGCTGGTCAGCTTGATATTTTCCACTCTTTGCTCGCCATACATTTCTGCTCAGCATCTCTCTATCTCTCTACTCCCATCAAATATCTCCTATTTCTTTCCCCATTTTGAAAATGTTCAACTCGAGTCAAGACACACTTAGTACTCATAGGAGAAGGCTTCTCCTACCTTGGGGGCTTTTGAAGAAGATCACAGCTGAGGGTGGGTATGTGGAAAGTCCCCTGTTCTCCTTGGAACCTCACATGGCTGGTTTAAGGTTAGACCTATAGTGCCAGCAAGGCTGAATTGAATGAACAAGTGGTTTGAGTAAAACAATTCCCAAACTTTATTCTGTGTGAGAGTAACTAAAGGTTTAACATGATAGAGATAGAGATGATAGAGACAGAAACAGAAAGAGGGAGAGGGAGGGAGAGATGATTAGATAGATAGATAGATAGATAGATAGATAGATAGATAGATAGATAGATAGATAGATAGATAGATAGATA